>JBAJHW010000001.1:204366663-204547858 GCA_037013535.1 Intellagama lesueurii | reverse complement strand
AATTTGTTAAAACAATTAAAAACACCATGAAACATATTAAAATCACATATAAAGTAACAATGGTGTCTGGCGCGCAAGATTGAAATCTGCCCAGTCCGTTGTTAAAAACCTGTCTAAAAAAAGATGATCTTCAAGTGTCACTGGAAGGGCAAGCAGGAGGGCCAACCTAGCCTCCTGGGGAAGGGCATTCCACAACCTAGGAACAGCACAGAGAAGGCCCTCTTTTGCTTTCCCACCTGATATGCCTGCGAAGGTGGGACTACAAGAAGGGCTTCCCCTGAAGATCTTAGAAGCTGAGAGGGCTCCTATCGGGAGATACGATCCTTTAGGTAGCCTGGTCCCAAATTGCATAGGGCCTCATAGATCATAATCAGTACTTTGAATTGGGCCCAGAAACAGACTGGCAGCCAGTGAAGCTGTTGTAGCAAGGGAGTGATACACATACTCCCTATAACTGGTCCCTGTCAGCAGCCTGGCTGGAGCATCTGAGCATGGATGTAAATTCTTGCTTGTCTCATCTTCATAGGCAAGGATGAGGAACTGCCATGTTCTTCTTGCCAGCCAGAATGGACATTGCGCTGAATTCTTGGCATTAGTGAGCACGGTGGTTTGTGCAAAAAAGAAAAAAAACCTCATTGTTGTACTAAATTGCCTGTGGGTTTTTGCACAAATATGTGCAAATTTTGTGAATTGCTGAAATTTAAATGTACTTTTTTGCTTTGCTGCAGAAGTTAAACCACCAGAAAAGTTGTTGTTGACACCTTTCTTAATAATCAACCAGTCTGCCTGTGTTTGCTGCCTGCATGTCCGTAGTTTGTTTCTCAAAGGAAGAGGACACTAGACATGTTGCAGAAATTATGGGGACCTTTAGAATTTGCCTGGAGGCATGAAATATTTCAGTGCTTTAAAATTCCTTCACAAGGAATGTCATCATGTCAGGACAGCCCATGTCAACAAGAATGGGGAATCTAAGGAGAGTTCTTCCCATCCCTGTACATGAGTAACCCAACCTGGAGAAGTGACTGTGTTTTATTTTGGTTTTGAAGAACCTTTTAAATGGGCTTCTTACCAACTAATAGTGATATGGTTCATCTGGAGTGAACTAAAGTGCTGATTTTAAAGCATGAATGGGCATCGTAAGACCTTGAAAGCTAGATTTGCAATCATTGGAAGCTGCCTCCCATTAAAAAAAAAGTGTAATGATAAAAGGAAAATTGCTACTCATGGAAGCCTCTGCCAGCAGCCATCCTTCTTTTAAACAAGGTGCAGCTGCCCCTCCCATACCTTTTTGAAATTTAAAAGATCCTTTCCCCAAAAATGTTTGGAGTGGTTTTATTTTTACTTAGAGTAAGTAGTAAGTAGAAATAAAACAAGCCCTGCCCATTGGTTTATAATCTAAATTTAAAACCAAGATAGATTAGGGAGGAAATGTGGTGAAGTGGCTGCCAGTGATTGTCCTTCTCTAGATACAGCACTACTTGCTGTTAATGATTTCATGTTGATAAGCATCCCCCAGTGCCTGTTCATTAGTCATGTTTTGCTTCACTGGGTCCTCTGTCCAAGACTTATTTCTGAATGAATCATAGCCTTTTGTTACCATCCATCAGGAAGGCAAGTATGTGCTGGGCACTGATAATATATCACCCTTTTTCAAAAGCCATTTCATAATTGGACTCAGAATAATTGGGGGCCTGTTGGAAGTGAGAAAAAGGTGGAACTGGGTGAATTCTTATCACTCTACTCAGAACCAGCCTTGCCATGAGCATGGTTGCCGCAGTTTCCTCAGCTGTAGGTAAACTGAGGTGGCAGTCTCACACCGCCAAACCGCAGTGGATGGCCATTACTGCTACGCAGAGCTGTCACTAGTGGTGGGTCTACAAAGCCAGATATATATATGTGTGTGTATATTTGTATATTTTACAAATGCCTGCTTCAAAGTAGCTGTGGAAGCCAAAGCACCATGGGAGGGAGAACCAGGAATATCACCTGCTCAGTTTTCTTGGTTACCATTCACATAGAGTCTTGGCTCTGAGAACCCCTCAGGATTCAGATATTCATCGGAGATATTGTCAGGTGGCAGGAGCATGTAGTGTGCCGCCTCCTTCTCCTTCCCCTTTTCTTATGGAAAAAGATTCCTGTGGGGTGCCACCATTGTCATCATCCCCATTTTGTAGGCCTGTCACTGGGTTAGTCATCCCTCGCTCCTCCTCTTCTCCTTCCTTTTCACCTTCCAGCCAGCCCTGTTAGTCCTATCAGCAAACCATGCCCAACAAGTACAGAAGGCACTCAACTGCAAAGGGAATAGACAAGCAAATCCTTTTGTAGAGCATAACCCCTTCAGGCAAATTTATGCTTGTCTCCCCATTCCAAACAATAGACCAGTGGTACCTACTAACACTTTGCTCTATTCTCCCGAAACTCAACACTGCTGCATAGCTGATTGTTGGGAAAAATCCACATAGTCCCTGGCCTCCAGCCATGAAACAACTGACTGATAGTGTTCTGATTCTGAAGTGCAGCAATAGAACAGCTACAAGTTAGCAGCACCCTGTCCTAGACTTACAGTACAAAGGAAGAAGCACAGGGTCAGTTCATGAAACAAGGCTGAAAGGGAAGCCAGAGTCCAAAAGCAGAGTCAGTATCTGAAGTCTGGAATTGAAGGTTGCCATGTTTGTACTCTGCCTAGAATATAGCTGGAGGCTGCCAGAGTGGAATTTTTATATTTAAAAGGAGTCCTCACAAGAGAACACAAATCCCACAAACTAATTGGTAACTCCACTTGTGAGGAGGTCTCAGAAGGAGAATTTATTTATCGGGAGCCTCATGGCGCAGTGGTTAAACTGCTGTACTGCAGTCAAAACTGTGCTCACAACCTGGGGTTCAATCCCAGGTAGCCGGCTCAAGCTTGACTCAGCCTTCTATCCTTCCGAGGTGGGTAAAATGAGTACCCAGCTTGCTGGGGGGGGGGGGCAATGTGTAGCCTGCATAATTAACTTGTAAACTACCCAGAAAGTCCTTTAAGTGCTATGGGGCAGTATATAAGCAGCACATTTTTGCTTTATCAGACCAGTACTTTGACATCTGTTAGCCATGCAAGCATGCCCTCTAAGGACCGGGAATGGTCAAAATCCCTCTTTGGCATGGAAATGGGCCCATCCTTCTCCTGAGAAGATGATTCAACAGCCATTTCCTATGGGGCTGCAGATCACCATGATCTTCCTCGAAGTGCCACAAGAAAGGCTCTCTCTGTCTGTTTGACTGGAGTTGCTCAGGCCTGAGGAGGATGAATGCAAGAGGACATAGCAGCTGGTAGCCGTGCACTTGCTCCCCTTTTCCCTCCTCAGCTGCAGCACAACAGATCCACAGCAGCCATGGTTTGCTGCCTAGGGCATGGCCAAAACGTTCAGGGCACAGAATTAGGTCCAGTAGCAGGCCTGTAGCTCAGTGACATCTAGACTAACTGGCAGTAGCTCTCCAGGGTTTCAGATTGTGGTTTCCTCTATTTTCTGGACTGAATCTGCTGGGCTCCTTAGCAACCATGCCATGTGCTATGTGCACAGAAGCAGATTATTGCTACGCAGCACACTACATGTGTGCATAAGGCACACAAACTCAGGCATCTGGGAGAGAGAAAAGAAGTGGCAGTACGGCGCAAAGAAATAGGGGCATTTCCATATGTTCAGTGTTCCTCCTGACCGTGAATGACAGAATGTTTGAACATTTTCTGGCCATGAACTATGCTCCCTCTCATTTTGGCATCTTTCCTTTCCTCTTTTCTTTTCTTTTTATTGTTCTACAACTGAGTTCATACCTATATGAGCAGGCAGAACAAGAGCGAATAAATGGCACCCTAATGGTGCTGTCCTTAAATGTGTGGAGAGGATAATCGTTACTTTTTAGCTCGCAGATACATGCTCTGAGAGATAGCCCTCTATCCCGAGAGAGCGCCCTGAGCCTATGATACTATCACTGTATTTGAAGTGAAGCCATTTTGCTCTCAATAATGGTCTAAATGTGAGAATGTTTGGCAGGGTTATCTACACTGAGCTTTCTTTCTTTCTTTTCCTGCAATTAAAATCTTGCAGGGGAAGCGGAGATGGAGAGTGATGATGATGATGATTATGACGATGACTGCAAAAAATCATCAATGGAGGAAGTAAGCAATGAATCATTTTGAAGTACAAATTGTCCTGGCATGACTTGGTGAAAGCATGTTTGCCTATTTGCCTGTGTGGTTTGGTATTCTACTGCCATCTTGTGGGTAATGTGGAAGCAAGTTCTGCCGTGGGCTCCAGATATTTATGGCTGCGCTATCAAAATTTCCTGAAGAGCTGAGCAGCTTTAGATGACCTTATTTGAGAGGCATATGAAATCCTTGCTTCTCTGTGGCCTCCACTCTTCGCATTGTATGTCTCATTGTACACTGTATCTCCTGCTCATTTTTTCTCTACCTTAAGCAATGTTTTATGAATCAGAAACTAAGGCTTTGTGGTTTCAAATGAGGATATCTTGAGGAACTGGTTGAAAGGAGGGAATATTCATGACATGGTAGAATTGCTGCTGGAATGCAAGGATATTGCTCAAATTGCATGCAAAACATAGCATTTATTATTAAATCTCTGAGATTTATGTGTTCGATTAAAATTAATAGTGTGCGATTGTCCATGCACCTGTTTTTCTGAGGTGAAAATAATGGGGTATAGTCGAGTGCCTCCTGTTCGAATTCAGTCATTCATTTCTCACTTCTGCCACTCCAATCTTCAACAGTCCATTGCCATTCTGTGGGGCCTGGAGCATGCTAAGTCTTCAGCAGCATGGCTTTTTTTCCACTCCTTGACCTTTAGGATTCTTTTGCCCTTGAAGATTTTTTTATACTTCTGCGACCCCCAGTGTTCCCCAGACCCACAGTTTCCCTTGTTTTGTGCATGGGAGGCACTCACAACCTGAACCTCAGAAACAAACAAGAAAGGAGGACAGGCCAATCTCTGTTGAGAGAAAGTTACTTGACAAAACACATTAGCTGCATTTGTAATTCCAGTGCCCACAGAATAATTGGTCCCCACTGTAGTTGTTTGGATGCCTTTATGAGATTAGCAATGCTTTGTAGGTGTTTGGCATTAGCGGTGATGCTGCTAATGACCTTAGTCTGCATCTCTTCTAGGGGACAGCTGGAAGTGAAGCCATGGCTACTGAGGAAATGTCAAACTTGGTGAATTACATACAGCCGGTGAAGTTTGAGTCGTTTGAGATATCCCAAAGTGAGTAGGAAAAGTATCACGTTTCACTTTCATTCTGACATCTGCCATATCAGGTTGGTGGTGTATGCTGGCTCAAGAAATCAGCAGCATTGAGCCTTTTTGAAATGTTTCTTAAAATGTTTTAAAGAATGTTTAATTATTGTGTTTTATTATAGTTTTGTATAGTTTTTTTGACCTGTTACCATTGTACAGTTTTAATTGTTGTGAGCTGCCCTTGGTCCTCAAGGGCACCTACATACTAGAGGTGGGCACAGACCTCAGTTCGAGGGTTTGTGCTGGTTCATACGGACAGCACCACAGGTGTCGCACATCCCCTTCCCCCACTCACCAGCCGGCGCATGCTCCTCTCCCCCTCTTCGGCGTTTCGACCAGTCTCCCTGCCCCGCATCCTTGGCCGACCACTCACTCAGACAAGGAGGCAGGACAGGCAAACCTGTGCTTGTGCAGGGGACTGGTTGAACAGCGGAAGAGGAAGAGGAGAGGAGAGTGCTGCAACTGGTGAGTGGGTCATTGGCCGGGGAGGCGAGGGAAGGGAACGCGCAGCACTAGTGGTCCCGCATGTATGAACTGGCGTAAACCCCCAAAACAAAGTTCGTGCCCATCTCTCATACAGACATTTCATGAGTTTTCAGCATGTGACAGAAAGGTGGGATAGGGACACACTTCCTGTTCAGGTATGTAAATATCTAACACCCATGGAGGTTTTTGAAGAACATGTTCATGCACAAGTGCCTTCTTTTTCCCTTAACAGCAACGATTTAAGTTTCTTTGGAGGAGATCACAGTAGGATCTTGTGGAACTATCTGTATTTAAAAATGCACAAGCTCAGATAATAATTATATGCCACCAAATTAATTCTGATGTACAATGGCCCTTCCCAGGGTATTCTAGGTATTAAGCTCTCAGAAATGATCTACTGGTTCCTCCTCCTGGTGGCTCTGTGGGACCACGCATCTTGCCAAGGCTGCCTGGGCTAGCTCTTATTCCAGGAGCAGGGATGTAGTGGAGCCAGGGCTCAGCTGATCAAAGATCTAGAACTGTCTGCATAGCAGGGAGTGCAACATAATCTGCTATCTGTCTCAAGATTCCTTGTCCTCCCCCCAGGATAACTACAATGATAGCAGCTGAGAAAGAAATGGATTTTCCGAGGGGTTGTGTATTGTTACAAATTATCCCTCTTGTGATGGAACAGTGCTTGAGGGCCATTTGATTTTGAATGGGCAACTAAGAGCCATTAACTTTACAAAAGGCCTGCACCTTATTTGCTGATAGGGACTGAAGCATTGCCTGCATGTTTGGACTCTCCTTAAAGGGAGGGACTGGCTATGGGGGTTGTAATGTAACACCTATACTTCCAGATTTACCACAATTCCTGTGGCCAGGAGGCACAGTAAGGATTCAAGCTCCTGAACTCTGGCTTTGTGGCTGGATGTTCCAACCACTGAGCTATCTAGCCAGCTGAGCAGATAGCTGGGGTGTAAAAATGGCAACATGGACAAAAGAAAATGTATAGCAATGTTTCTTCAGCATCTCAAAGCCTAAGTGAGGTTTTAGCAGAACAAAATTTTACTTATTTTTATGTAGTTCTGTAGTTCTTTCTGACAGAATAAAATCAACTGAGCCACCACTCTGGTAGATCTGTGATTATTTTTTCTGTTCTGGGGGATTAAGGAGAATTGGAGGAGGTGGTCTACAATGTAAGATGTCTACATATGTATTCTGATGACTTAATAAAACTGTGGAGATATTACAGTGTTTGCTAATGACCCAGTGATTGTTTTTATTAAATCGTAAATTCTCAATATCTCAGAAGCAAGGAGGAAAAGCTCGTAGTTTCCAAGTGAGGATTTATATCTATTGTTCTAAATCCCTGCTCTATTATCATCCCATCTGTATTCCTATCCAGTAGTGAGGTTCTGTTTTTATCTCTTACATGGAAATCTGTGCAGATTTCTGCCAATGTGTGTGGTTTTTCCCTTAACCAAAGCATAATTCTATTTATTTTTCAACTGTATGCATTTTAAGCTATTTGCATTTTCTAAAGCATACACCATTTATTGTTTGTGTTATTTCTCGAAAATGAACCCCAAGCCCTGCAGATGTACACCTTTCTATATGCACTCTGTGCCTCACACAAGTCTTGGAATGAGTAAAATAGATTCTTCAGCTCAGAATCCTTTTCCATCCCTATGCAAACTGGACACATACTGGACAGCCTGCTAAAAGGCTGGTAACTTTTTCACATTGATTTTTTAAAAACTGTATGCATAAATATCATCCAGAGTGTGTGATAAAGGGTGAAGCCTATGTGCTAGGATGGGCAACTTCACTGGGCTCAGAAGCTGGTTCCCTGCAAAGCCCTACTGCAGGCTGTACTGTTGTGAAAAAATGTGCTTTCCCTCTATCCCCCCTCCCCAATAAAAAAGGATCCAAATTTCCCTTCTGCTTAACCTAAAGCTCAAAGGCACTTAGTTTTGGCAGGGATATTATATGCTTACTTGCCTTCTCCTCACATGCACGGATAAGGAGTGTTAAGGTTTTTCTCCCTTCCAGCCAAGATGGTGAAGAACTTAGTTTTACTCAGACAGTAGCATACTGAGTTTCCTGAACACACTTAGGGAGAGTACATAGACTTGCACACACACACACCCCGTCACTTTCTTCGCTGGATAACAGAGCAAGAACTGTGAAGTGCCTGGGTTGGTGCTGATGTAGAGAGTGCACCTGAGCAGAAACTTCTGCTCTTCAGGTTCTCCCATTATTTTGTGAAGAGAGCCATGGCCAGAGGATCTAGGTGCTCTCCTCTAAGTATCTGCTGGAAACCAGATATTCTTGTGCTTGAACAAGGTTGGAGGGAGCTCTTTTTCCCCCCCAATCTCAGTTGGCAGTAAAGATTCTCGGCTTTAAAATTCCTTGTCAAGATGTCTCATTGTCTAAATCAAGAATGGGGGATTTAGCAAATATTCTTTCTACTCTGATTTTTAGAGGAGTATCCTGCTTTCCAGAGGCAGCAAGGCACACACTTTTCCTTCTTTTTAATTAAAGGGATTGAGGGTTGGAGTGGTGAGAGTCTAGGACTACGCTAAGAAGCAAGGGCTGTAGGCAGCTGGCAGACTACGTGTTGTCCACCTATATGTAAGCGCCTGCAGAAGACATCCATCCCTAGGCCTCTGTAGGGACTGGCAGGATAGTTTTATTGACCCTGTGCTTCAGTTCAGCAGCCATTTCTTTCTAGCTTATAGAAATGTTGCAGGGCAGGGCAGTTGAATCACAGTGCGAATTCTGAGCAAGGTCATCCACAGAGCTGTCCAAACTATTACAGCACCCAAGAAAGGAAGCGGATCTGTTCAGGAAAGTCAACTTTTGATTTGGAAATTATGTGAACTTTGATTGGGAAGAGACTATGATGTGATGATCTCACCTCTAAGCAAATATCACAGGAGCTTTGTAAGGAGAGAGAGATTTCTGTTTGATTAGGGAGAGGGCCAGTCCAGCTAGCCATAGCCCTCACATTGTTCACATGTCAAGTATTTACCTTACATGAGAATACAGTGGTGCCTGTTGAGTACTAGGCCAACATTAAAATTCCTGTCAGTGATATTCAGCAGCCGCCATTTGAGTAGAAATTGTCTTGTGCCAATTTGTCCTTAAGTTGAAAGTGAGAGGAAGGGAAAAGGTTAATGGCTCAATCAGCCAAAGTCAAGTCCTTTCAAGTCCCACTGAATTTGGCAGGAAAGTCTTTTCTCATACCAATCAGGAACAAAGTGGTGAACTGTACCAGCTTTCTTCTTCATGCTTTTAAATGCCGTATTGTGCTAGAAATGGGGTTTTGTGTTGTTGTTTTTGCCCTTTCAGCAAAATGCCTTTATCTACAAGCATAACATTGGATAGGAATGCAAAATCCATCTCTTTGTGTGCATTTCCATTTGTTTTCCATCTGTCATAAACGGGTTTATTAGAAACTAATGGTCCATAATCATGACTGCCTGCTGTTTTTCTGCAGGAGACGTCTTGCTGGTAATGCACTTTGCAATGTCTTAGGCAAACAAATAGACTTCTTTTTCCTTACTTAGAGCAGAACCCCCTTAAAGAAAGCCTGTCCTATTTCATTTGGGCTTGACAGGGTCGACAGCTGTGTGCTCTCCTGCTGCCTTTTAAAGGGAGGTCGACACCGTTTGAATTAATCATGCTGAATCCAAAATAAGTTTCATAGAAACTGCCAACCCAGGGGTTATGAGTTCTGAATGCAAGGAATGGACATTCCAAACCTATGTTCCGCTTTTTCTGTTTAAGAGTTGTGCACTTTGATGTTTCTGCTTGCCCTGTCCTTTGCTTTGCATTTCCGAAATGCAGTGGTGGAGAGAAGAGGATAATTACTAGCTGTAGGTAGAAGTTGTTAAAGAAGCTGTTCATATGCTCGGTCTTTGTTTATGTAGATGATGAGGTATAAGTATACTTTTGCAGGGGTTTTGTTTGAGGATCATATGAATTAATTTGGGAAGCTTACTACAGACTGAATGTTAGCTATGTGTTGCTCATGCCAATCCCACCTCATTAGTCTACAGGGCAGATTGATTCAATTCCCAAGTCCATACAAGTGTCAGTCCACACTTAGGAGCAGTGCACAAAATTTCACATAATTAGTAGTTGATGGGTGGTATTATTGCCCACGCTTCTAGATGTGTTCTAATTCTTCCCTATAGGCAGAATCCTATTTTGTTGTGCTACTTACACAATGATAATTATAGAACTTATGCAAAGATTACCTCCTTGTGCAAGCTAGAAAACACTCTACCATCTCTAACTGCACCACAGAAATTGGGTGACAATCAGAAGGTGTCCCCGCTACCGGTGGCGCATTATGCTCTGATGATGTTAAACAGGATTCTGACAGTGTTTTCTGAGATTTTCTTACTATGGATTGCAACACACAGTTCTGCCATTTAGCTGGAGAATAAGTGCCCATACTGGTAGCCTTCTCCATATTATGACCATGACCTTTATTTCAAGCTGAAAATGAAACTGTTCCTTTCTTCTGATGCACACTGTGGCAGGGAACCCATCTTTAAGTACCATTGGAAGTTGGTTACACATTATAGGAAGGGCACCTCCCTCCAAATTGCAGCAGGCATGTCTCTTCTCTGGTTGTGAGCTCCCTGAACATTGAACTCCAGAGGTTTACCAGTAATGAATGGATGGATGAGTACATCTTGAAGCTTGACAAACACAGAAGTAGATTCCATTGTGGCATGTTTCTAAGCTAAAAGTCTTTCAGATCAGGAGATGACTCTTTTATGCCAATGACTGCACAGTGACTTACACCAGTAAAACTCAAGATTGTCCAGTGCTGCATTTATGAAAATTGAAAGGTAATAGGCAACAGGAGACATGAGAAGGGAGCAGGCCTTGCCAGGGAGCAGGGCAGGGCAACCTACTTCAGGAAGCACCATGAGTGCGAGTAGGTGCAGGAGTTGGCATCTGAATGGGCAACATGACTTTTTTTGATGTTTTGGACCTAACATGGTCATGGTAGACATTTAGCATCAATGTCTTCATTGCATCAAGCATCAGGCTGACATGAGAGGAAGAAACCTGTAAGCCTATTTAAAAAGAGTGGTCCATAGGTTCTGCTGATTTTTAAATGCCCTATGCTTTTAAAAGTGACACACACACACAGTGTTCTTCCATTCTTGCACTGCGTATTTAAACCCTCAGATTTGTTCAGCCTCCACAGTTATGCAAACTGGAGACTTCTGGGAGTTGTATTCCAAAAATGTAACTTCTGTAGTTGTATCTGATGCTTTGGCCAGTTGTACCTTGTGCTTTGGAGAAGCAACTGTAATATGATAACCTCATTGTCTCTTATTTCTCAATATATCTGCCTTTGTAACCAGGTGTCCCACAGGCTGGTAAAGTAAAAACTAGCTATACTTAGAATGGCAATGTTAGAACAGATTGAAAAATCTAATAATTTGCCCTTAACAAAACAAAACAAAAAACCCAGACTGGAAAAACCTCCAAATAACAGTCGTTTTCTTGTCTTCAAAAAACATAAAATGTTGGTTAAAATTAATCTTTAGATCTACTACTACAGTATGCCATATATTTTTGCAATTTTGCTCTCTGGCCCACAAGGCCTTTGTGTCCTGCTTCCTGCTAGAGACCGATCAAGTATCTGCTGGTACTGGTATGTTTCTCTGTCCGTGTAGTCACTAGTGCTGTCTGCTACCTATTTGCATAGCCAGGGGCATAAACTAACCCAGACCGTGACAAAGTTACTGTTCAGTCTACAAATTCCAGAATCCCCAAACAGGCACGGGCAATGGTCATGCTGGCTGGGGGATTCTGGGACTTGTAATCCAAAAAGTAATTTTTCCAACTGTTGTTAGGTATGTGTGATATCTTCCTCACCCTGTATGGAATTTAAATTTGCTTTTTCCAATCTTGGCCAGCATCTGTCTCCATCCCCCTCATCCTAATATTTTTTATGAACTTTGAAATTGCTCCACTTCTTTCACCTGTTTGCCCTTTATTATTCATCCCTGATAAAGGTGCTTTCATTTAGTTACCAATGGTCACCTTGCAAAATGAGTGAGTGAGTGAGTGAGTGAGTGAGTGAGTACAACAAAGTTGCAAAATTAGCAAGTTTTGAAATAAGCTCTTATGGTCTGCCTCCCACTTCCTCAGATGTGAGTGGGCTGCAGTTGACAGAAGCATATGCTAAATAAAACTTGTTAGTTTTTAAGGTGCTGCAAGATTATTTGTTGTTCTGATTCCCAACAGCATCGTACAGCTTCCATGGACTGTACCCAATTTCCTCAGTCTTGGAACTGTTCCAACTACCATGGTGAACTTATACATCAATGCTGCTTATTCCACTCAATGGCTAGTGCCGACAGGGCTGTCATGGCATCCTCCAACACCTGGTGGGACTGACTGCCAACCCCCAGAGTATTGTGACTTGCTGCTTCTCGTCTGTTTGCCTCTCCCTTTCTCTGAGCAAGAAAGCAGTGACTGGAGGAAGAAGAAGGAGCAGTACACTTGGTGCTCCCTTTGCCTCCCTCTTCTTTGGCTGTGATGTGCATTTGGCTCAGAGGCCAAAGGGAAGTGAAGGGGCATCAGTGATAGCAGAAAGGAGGTGTGTTTACTCAGGAAAAAAAAAAGCACACTGAGAAGCATCTCCAAAATTTAGAGCAGCCACTGCATGCCCTGAGGGAAAGTCTTCAAACCAAGAGG
Organism: Intellagama lesueurii; assembly: GCA_037013535.1. Classification (NCBI taxonomy): domain Eukaryota; kingdom Metazoa; phylum Chordata; class Lepidosauria; order Squamata; family Agamidae; genus Intellagama; species Intellagama lesueurii. The sequence continues at coordinate 204,535,364 of JBAJHW010000001.1, read as the reverse complement.
AATAGTCTAGTGATGACCAGCACTGTGCCCTGATAATGTGCTACCTGCTTTGGTGACAGTGAAATATAATGATTAGGTTTCTAGTAACCTATATAAGATAAAAGAAGGTGCTCAACTCAAATGGGAAGGGGGGGGCAGGATCCATTTTCTATAGTCTTCCACAGACTGGGTGACAATCAAAGATATGTAACCACATCCCTGACATCACTAGGTGCCAAGTGGAGATTTTCCTCCTGGCACTTTAGCCAGGGAACCATGCCATTCCTCTTTCCTTCCACTTTCCTTCCAAATTTTGGCTAAGAGAAACTGGTGCCATCTCCCCTTTGTTAAATGGCAGCATTCTAGAGCAACACACAGGCACTGTCTTTTGTCAGAAAAAAACCCAACACACTCAACTGCCACTGATATGCAGCCAAATCTCATCAAGAGCTCCAATTTAGCTGTTAACGAGAGTCAGCACAGCCAGCAATCTGTGAAATTGTCTGCGTTGGAAGATCCTGCCATCTTCTGGCAAAACCTTGGTTGTTCTACAGACAAGGTTATTGTTTTTAATGATATGTTTCTGATGAATGACCAACTGATACTATGCTATTTCGTTTATCTTTCAGCTTATTATTTTACATTTTTTATAACTAAATAAGTTGAGACTTTATGAGTAATTTGGAAATAGCAGTGTTGCAGTGATGAGTTAGTTAGAGAAAGAACATTTTGAGCTGTTCCTTGACATGGATGTATTCTGTTTGATATTCCTTTTATTTTGCAATTACTGGGAAACATAAGAAAATAGCCATCAAGATCTCTGCTTGAGGCCTAGAACTGTGAATTCAATGCTGCTCCATAGGTGACAATGCAAAATGCTCATTTGCGATCACAATAATTTCCATGCCTCCATCCTTATTATTATGAATATAGAAAATTAAGGGTGCAACAGTGTCTGTGATACTAGAATAGACTTAGTGGCTGAAATCCTGTTGCACAACTTGCATTGTGCACTTGGATGATGTAATTAGCCACAGCGGTTTGGGGGCACTTAAAAACTTCCCAGCCCTCCCCAGGTTCCAGTGATCTCTAGGGATCCCTTTCATCCCAGGGAAGCCTTTAGGAGCTGCAGAGTCAGGTAAAGAACCATTTAAAGCCTATAAATCATGGCCACTGGTCCCAATCCTGCCACTGGGACTGGTAGCAGTAATTTTCAGTTTTAAATCATTTCCTTTCTCTGCCCCCCCTCCCAAATGCTTCTCTGGAACTACATGGATCTCTAGGGATCCTTGGAACTGGTGTGGGGGGGGGGCAGGGACTAGGAAGTTTTAAATTGCCCTGAAACAGCCATATCATAGCCCCAGCTGATAATATCATCCAAGTTGCATGGCATAGGTCTGCTAACAGGATTTTAGCCAATGCAAGATTAGTTTTAGGACTACATAGTTTTGGAATAACATAACATGTAAAGCAATGACTTTTACTTAAAGTCCTTCTTTTTTGTGAATTAATATTTAGACTTCTCAAAGTAGGAAAAAAAGGCAGAATGTGGGGCAGAGTGAATCCCTTGATTAGAATGTAGTGCTTGTCCATACACTGGGTATATAAATCCATGTGTACTCAGCAGCACAATATGTAATCCTCTGTAAACAAATATTACTGTGATGAGTGCAAATCTATTTACTTTGTGGTCTTTATTTTCTTTGTGTTTAAATTGCAGAACGGAACAAGAGTTTTGAAATGTCTTCCTTTGTGGAAACCAAAGCGCTCGAGCAGCTCACAAAATCTCCTGTTGAGTTTGTGGAGTATCTTTGAAATTGAAATAGATATATATGTATATGTATATATATATTGTATAAGAACTTGGCCACAACTGAGAAAGATACGTTCCTGGATTCTGTTCAGAATAGGTTCTCCCCTGCAGGGAGAAAGAATAAAAACACATGTTTTGACACCCCTTTCTTCCTTTCCAGTTTCGTTATCCAGAGTCGTCTTATTGGCAGCCTATCCCATGAGCTTTAATCCATTTCTTCTAATCACACTGAACTGCCACTGAGAAACTATCAAATCAAATATGAGTCTATCAGTCTTGACTTGTCAGGAAAAGCACCAATATATCCTGATTCCTCCCATCGCTTTTGCCCTTCTTTTTACAGGTTTATAAATTTCTATAAAGTCCGTTTTGTACAGATCACATTGCAACACTGTATGTTCTAAAGTTTCCACGGCTGGTTGTCTACACTTACATCAGAATTCTCCTCCGGACTGACCCCTTCCAGTCATTCATGTCAAGGCAATTGTTCTGTGATACTTTGGATACATGTATTTTCTTATATAAGATGGAAGAGAATGCCAACTCATCAGCCTTGAATTTAAAGGGAGTGACAAATTGCAGCAGCTCTTCACTACTTCTTTTCAGAAGCCATTATGTTCAGACTTGGTGCCTCTGAGTGATTCTCATCAGGTTTTGAGGCTGCTGGTGGTTGTGTGGAGACCTGTTGCTCATCTCAGTGCAGTGTTGTCCACTGCTGGTTGAGCAGAACCTTAGACATCAAATAAGTCCTTTCCTTCCTGCCTGCCCACACTCTCCCAGTATTTCTGCTGCACACAGCCCTCGGGGCCTGTTCTAGAAGTCGGCAGAGTTACATCAGGGAGCACTGAACAGTTGTAAATTTGCTACCTCCAAGGACCATTGCTGGGAGGCAATAGCAAGGCATGGAAGGAGGCCACCCAGGCAGCACTGCACTCCACTGCCAGCTAACCTCTTGCCTTAGTTGAGTTGGAGGATGTAATCTCAACATAAAGTTGATGAAAGACCCAACTACCCGTCCAGCTGGTGTCTTCACACAGAATGGGATGGGAGTGCCATCTTCTCCTTTGCCTCAAGGAACAAAATATCATTATGTAGCCCTGAGAGCACTGCATGATCCGGAGCATCCACAGCCTTGCTGCCCAACAAGTGACCATAAAATATGTGGAGAAGGGATCATTTACCAAATGAGTCACATCATTAATTATGTGTACAAATAAACGTTTTCATTTAAAGTTTCAAGCCAGGTCACATTTCCAGTTGTATTTTATCTTAACCATTCGCCATTCAGGTATAATAAAATGCAGCTGAGCCGAATTTATCCAAAAGGGACACGTGTTGATTCCTCCAACTACATGCCTCAGCTCTTCTGGAACGCAGGCTGTCAGATGGTAGCTCTGAACTTCCAAACTGTAGGTAAGCATCCACTCTGCTGCTTGCTTTTGTTTTTGTATATCTTTTCTGGATTTGTTTGGCCATAACCAAACTGAGTTTGTGAACTGAACTGAACTAAACTGAACTGAACTAAAGAGTCACAAGCACACATTGCCATAGCAACCTCTTAAAGAAGCTACACAAGTACCATCCGAAGTGCGTTGTTTCTCAACAGAACTTTCACTATTATTTATTTCAATTGTGTGCAGAACACATAGCCCTTTTGCTTCAGTAATTCTCCCCTAGTGGTCCCCCCAGATGTTGTTGGACTTCAGTTCCAGTCATTCCTTGCCATTAGTGATGCTGGCTCAAGTTGATAGAAGCTGCATTTGGAGGTCCATACAGTTCCCACCTCTTCATTTGATTCTGTTTCCTTAAATCATGTTTATGCTAAATTCCCAAACAAGATGTTTGGGAAATTTCTGTCATTCAGCAATACGTTCAAAGCCTTCATCCAGATTTTGTTACATTCAGTACCAGCCATGGTTGAAAACCCTTCCCCCCCCCCCCAGATAAGTCTGCAGTGTGTGATGTCCAAGCTCAGCCATCAAATTGAAAGCATTTATTTAGTACACTGTAAAAATAGCAGTGCATTTTGATCGCCTTTTGCAGCATGGTATGCACTCAAAATTACCTGTTCTGCTGCATGAAAAATTGCTCAACACTACAGCTAATCACATAACTTTAGATTAACTGTGACATGAAACCATAAAGTGGGGCAGACATTACTGTGTCGCCATGGCATTTCCTGAGGTAGTGCCCCAAGCTTGGGACCTGACTTAAGACTGCTGTGAGGATTACTGAGTGTAGGAAAAGTGCTTTGTATATTCAGGATAAGTAGTGCAAGAAGACCCAATGTCCCTCTGCTGTGGTAAAACCAGAGCTTGGGAGGATTATGTACTACAACCGAACTCTTGAGTAAAACAGCATCCCCATAGCAAACAGTGCCATCATACCACCTGAACACACCCGGTCTCATCTGTTTTCAAAGCTAAGGAGGATCAGGCCTCAGTTGTATGTGGATGGAAGATGACCAGGAAGTATCGAGGATCACTGGGTGCGGTTAAGGCAAAATCCTGCTTGAACCCTGGAGAGCTGCAGCCACTCAGAGTTGACAATACTGGACTAGTGAGACCAAAAATATGAGGCAGCATCCTGTGTTTCACCCCTCCCCTTCAAATGGACAAAATGCTAGTGGCTTAAATAGAAACAACTGCAGTTTAGGAAGTTTCTAGGGATTCTATTTGCATAACAAGAAAGACCACTTTGATTTTAGAGCAACTTTATGATAATCTTTTTCAAACAAAACCACACGGATAAAGCACTTCTCTTTTTTTTAACTGGGTTTTTCCCCCCAGCTTTTAGTACTAAATGTTGACAGCTAGTGGGCAAAAGTGAAGGTCCATTTTTGTCTACCCTAGCAGCTTGGGTATCGTGTACACACACACACACACACACAAGGGATATAATGGGTGAACTGGGGTATTCATGACGTAGCCACAGTAGTTCCTGCAATGCCAAAAGCAGCTCAGATGTTGCCATTCTTAAAACTGCTGCTGGCTATGTCCAGGAGTACCCAGTCTACTTGTCATATTTCTGTCTGGACAGACAGAAATGTATATGTAGGAATGCATAGACAAATGAACAGATACTTCTTTATAGGAAGACAAAAGTATTGTATGAACAAGCCTTTAAAGGAACTCATAATGGTGTATGTGGAGGGTGTAATGTGCCTTTATTTTTTGTAGAGAAATTTCGACATGAGAACCATGAACTTATAAAGAGGACAGAAAACTTCCACTGGAATTGCAGGAGCCTTCTTTTGTTTCGTATCGTAGAAAACACCTGTGCTATCTCAGAACAAATAACAGTGAAATGTTTTCCTTTTGTCACTTAGATTTGTCTATGCAAATAAATATGGGGATGTATGAATATAATGGCAAATCTGGGTACAGGCTAAAGCCAGAATTCATGAGAAGGCCAGACAAGCACTTTGATCCATTTGCTGAAAGTATTGTAGATGGAATAGTAGCAAACACTTTGTCTGTGAAGGTAAGTATGAAATTGCTGATGTCATCATTTTTTTCATGTAAGCACCCTAAACCTTAAACATCAGGATGGCTTCTTGTGCTGAATGTTCTACTCGGATGCCATTTTCTGGATTAAAAATACACATGGGGCATCCATTGCGAAAGCCAAGTGTTCACTTTGCTGCTTTTTTTCTTTAAAATGTATGTAGAACCAGTTACTGGGCATCAGCTTCCATGTGCATTAAGCAGAGGAGCAACAGTTAGGTCCACAGCTGGAAGGTTAGAATAGAAAGCAAGATACAACTTGATGATTTTATCCAAATGGTATATGATAAATGAGGTTAACAGCATTAACTTATAACACACCTGTTAAGGGAGCACGGGAAAAAGAATGGGGCAGGGAGCATCTCTTCGCAAAGAGGTCTTGCTACTGTTAGCTATGGCCTTTGGTATGCACGAGAATCCTATTTCATCTGCTGGTCTGAAAAAGAATGACCAAACTCTGGGATTTCCAAAGGATATTATTGTGAGGTCCCCAGATACAGTTGAAAACTCATTCTACCAGGTCTAGCCAGCATAGTGAATAGCACCTCAATCAAAACTGTTCTGGATCCATGAAGGATACAGCTAACCACTTAAAACATATTTATAAGAGAAATTAACAAACAGCAGTAATAAAATATTTTAGCAGAACATTTTGGGTTTCACGTTCCTCAGTTGCTCTGGTAAAAGTATGCTTGTTTGCCAGATTGGAGTTGTAGAACCTAAAGGACAGGATATTCCATGGCAGATGAATGATGTCAACTCATTCTTTGTCAGACCAGCAGAGGAAATAGGGTTCTCCTGCATAGGTTCTGGCCATGAGACATTATGTTGCCAGTCTGTAAATGTAGACATTTTCCTTCTTTTCTAGTATGTTTGAATTTGATAGTGTTTCTATTCCAACCAAAGACAAGTCGGATAGGCCATGGTGTATGACTCAGAGTTCCCCTGGGAAACGCATTCCAGGATCAAATATGTTCCATCCAAAGCTAGTCCTTCCTAAAGAAAGGAAAGTAGAAAACCACAAGAATGGTGACAAAATTGAAAGACAGAGACTGCAGTGTTAGTGAATAATGGCCATAATAAAAAGACTGCTGAAACAAACAAACAGAAAAGGGCCCCCCATGGAAAGGTCATCATTCTCGGTTTCAGTGAATGAAATAACTTGGCAATCTCTCTTTAATTGCATCTTCACATTGGCTAGTAATGAAACTACTTCAACTGAACCAATCTTTGTAGTCAGAAGTGTCATTGTTCCCATGCCAGCAGTCACGGTTTTACTTCCATCGAAACACCTGAAGCGCCCTCCCTAATATATGACGTCTTATTATATCTTTGTCATCAGTTGTGGTTGTTGTTTAGTCGTTAAGTCGTGTCCGACTCTTCGTGACCCCATGGACCAGAGCACGCCAGGCCCTCCTGTCTTCCACTGACTCCCGGAGTTGGGTCAAATTCATGTTGGTAGCTTCGATGACACTGTCCAACCATCTCGTCCTCTGTCGTCCCCTTCTCCTCTTGCCTTCACACTTTCCTAACATCAGGGTCTTTTCCAGGGAGATTTCTCTTCTCAAGAGAAGGCCAAAGTATTGGAGCCTCAGCTTCAGGATCTGTCCTTCCAGTGAGCACTCAGGGTTGATTTCCTTCAGAATGGACAGGTTTGTTCTCTTTGCAGTCCAGGGGACTCTCAAAAGTCTCCTCCAGCACCACAATTCAAAAGCATCAATTCTTCGGCGGTCAGCTTTCTTTATGGTCCAGCTCTCACTTCCATACATCGCTACTGGAAAAACCATAGCTTTGACTATGCGGACCTTTGTCGGCAAGGTGATGTCTCTGCTTTTTAAGATGCTGTCTAGGTTTGTCATCGCTTTCCTCCCAAGAAGCAGGCGTCTTTGAATTTCGTGGCTGCTGTCACCATCTGCAGTGATCATGGAGCCCAGGAAAGTAAAATCTGTCACTGCCTCCATATCTTCCCCTTCTATCTGCCAGGAGGTGATGGGACCAGTGGCCATGATCTTAGTTTTTTTTGATGTTGAGCTTCAGACCATTTTTTGCGCTCTCCTCTTTCACCCTCATTAAGAGGTTCTTTAATTCCTCCTCACTTTCTGCCATCAGAGTGGTATCATCTGCATATCTGAGGTTGTTGATATTTCTTCCGGCAATCTTAATTCCGTTTTGGGATTCCTCCAGTCCAGCCTTTCGCATGATGTATTCTGCATATAAGTTAAATAAGCAGGGAGACAATATCCAGCCTTGTCGTACTCCTTTCCCAATTTTGCATGCTACCTGTCATCGGCAGCATGAAGAAAACAAAACTAGAAACCCGTAGAATCTATAGCCTAATAAACATGCCTATTTTGTTTCTTCAGCACAAATTCAATCCTTTTGGGGAAGTCACCAGGTGTGAATTAGAAAGAATCCGTAATCCCACAACTCTTCCAGCCGATTCAAGACCCCCTGCAATGGGAGGGATGCTGCTACACTCATGTTCTGCATGTGGGCTTCCCAAAGGCATCCAGTTGACCTTTGTGGAAATAAATAAACTAGAGTAGATAGAACTACGTATGATCTGATTCATCAAGACTCTTCTATCCCTCCTCTCTCCCATTTGCAAGGCTGCCTAGGAATCCTTTTCAACCTGGAAAATGGGCTGAAGGGAAGTCTTTAATATCTGAAAATCACCACCAGCAGGATCAGGACCACTAGCAGTGGTTTTTGGATATCAACAGCTCCCTCAGGTCAGAAAGGATCCCTAAGGACTCTTAGAACCTGTCGAGGGTGGGTTGGTGGGAATAGGAAAGTTCAAATTAAAGATTAACAACCATAACTGATGACAGTGTTACCATTTATTACCATGTAGCTCCACTAAGATGATTTCAGCTATTGTATATTTCTTAAGTAGAATTGACCATATAATATTTTGAGTTTTATTTTCCATTATCTGTGATTCTTGCACACTAAGGAAGAAGTGAATTTATTAGTTGTCAGTGTCTACTATTATGCTGCAGGAGAAGTAAGTTTGTTTTTGTGTTGCAGAGACAAGGATGGTAAGGTAGTATATTTGTTGCCTTGCTACAGCTTTAAGAGATTTGTGTAGATGCATTAGTGGTTATCTTCAGAAGTACATGGACCCCAAAGCATTTCATGAAAGCATCTGTTCTGTGTACCAGCATCCCCATATTGTATTATTGCAGGGACTTGTGTCATGGCACCAGCATAGAAAAGGATTCTACATCACACATGTCCCACTGGCCATGTGTCAGCTTGAACATGGAGATACCACTTCATAGAGATTCCAAGCAAGGCAAAGTGTGGGCACCAAGTTTTTGATAACCCTGCACTGAAGCTCCAGTTTTCCATTAAACCTTAGTCTAGTGCTCCATCTGCTGTTCACTCTGAATTTAATCATCTTGTGTTTCTAGATTATTTCTGGACAATTGCTTTCTGACAAAAAAGTTGGGACTTATGTAGAAGTGGATATGTTTGGTCTGCCAGTGGACACAAGACGGAAAGCTCTCAAGACCAAAACCTCTCAAGGCAATGCTGTGAATCCTGTGTGGGAAGATGAGGTCATAGTATTTAAGAAGGTGGGTTTCTTTTTGGGTTAGATCATTCACCAAGGAGAGAGGGTACCTCACCCCCAAATTTGGGAAGGAGGCACACTCCCACTGAGACCATAGACTACCTAGGATTTTTGTTTTTGCTCTCATCTTTCCCAAATAAAAACTATTTAAAAATGGTACTTGTTATTATGCTTACTGGAATCAGAAGACTGGATTAATTTAAGTCAGTATAATGATGATTATTAATTACAGTCATTGTCAGTGGATGCTCTGCTTGTTAATTTAGATTTTTTTTTTACTTATTTCTCTTACTATTTTCCCTGAGGAAATTGGTGTTGCAAAACAAGACTTGTTATGTTGGGGTTTTCTAATTAGTTATTTCCTTATAGTAATCCTAACTTTTGAAATAACGGTTGGGCTTTCTGAATGATATGGATTTTGTTTCTTGTAGTCTCACTGCAATATGGACCAAGTCCTCTACCTCGTTTAGTAGACACATATACGAGTGCACTGTTTAATATGTGTTTATTTCATATCCATGCATATAGATTGTTAGGAACTAATACCAATAATGCATAACACTTATCAGCTGGTTGTACCAATTCTTCATTGTGGTCTCTGTGAATCACACATAAAGGTTCTGTGTCTGAGCAAAAAATAGCCTCAGAACTTTCTACAGCCTAAGGAGAAGCATTTTTCCCTCCATCCACTAAAACAGAGGCTGAAAGAACCATGTGTAAGCATATGTGTGGTATCTGAGTGTGCCTATGTTCTTTTCATTATGTTGCTTTGCATTAAGCATAATTACCTTTGAACAACCTCAGAGTGCCCACAGGTTTTGAACTGGGATGTGCAAATAGATTATGGCCAAAAGAATTGTTGTTTGGTGAAGGATGTTTTCATGTGGCAAATGAAATCAAAAACTCAGAAGGCAACCCCTCTTATTATGTTCTATGCAATTAATCAAATTAGTCTAGCAGTGCATATTCACACACACAAAAATAGCTATCAGAGCACTGGGTGTGACTTATAGGATTATACATAGCGGCTTACTGAACAGTGTTTCTCATTTTCCCTACTTTGTACATAAAATATATGTCAAGACACCATATATATCTGTCTGCCTGTCTGTCTATCATCTTTATTTATTTTTTTTAAAAATTATTTCTTTAGGTTGTTCTTCCTTCTCTGGCATGCCTGAGAATAGCAGTCTATGAAGAAGGAGGAAAGTTCATTGGTCATCGGATATTGCCTGTGTCAGCCATTCGACCAGGTAATCTGTGCTTCCTATTAGGGAATGGCATTAAAAACCTTTGAATTAAGGAGTGAGGCAGCTGAGCTAAGGCAGCCAGTTCTCTGCATGCCTTGAATGCCACCCTGTGATGACTATGGGGAATGTAGCAAGCCAATAGTTACCATACAGTTCCACCCGAAGAACTATTCCCCAGTTCTCATCTGTCTCAGTTATTATGACATGGATGCCTGTTATTATGTCTTCATGTGGATGCCATTCTTATTAGAGATGCCAGCCGATTTACCGGACTCAGCCCTAGAAAATGTACTAAGGGGCTTGCTAAAGTCCATCTCTAAGGAAGGTGGTCCTAGCAAGCCCATCCACTCATGGCAACCTGGTATAATATGCACTGGAAAGAGTTCCTGTCTCTACTGAACCTGGGGCCTTAAGTGCCAGGCATAGCACAGGAGTGAGCAATATTAAATGAATTCTCTACCTACATTTCTCCCCGCTTTTGCTCTATATCACTGTCAAGGATCCCTGAGTTCAGGGAGGCCCACACTAACCACTCAGCCACCCTACTCTGTCTGTCCTGGCTTGGGTGAAACCAGTGGGCCAAATATGCTGATAGCTGGCAGAATTTTCCTACCTGGCACCCTCCCAATACCTTAGACCTGATTAAGCAGTGCTTCCAGGCAGTTCCCAAAAATCCACAAAGTTAAGCACTTTGACTTAATACCACCACACCCACAAAATACAGGCTTTGGTAGATGTTCAAGGTAGGGTCTGTTTTTAAGTACCACCAATACTTTCAACCCAAAAGAATCAAATGGCTGTGAAAAATGTTATATTTTATTAAAGGTGGTGAGATAGTCAAAAGAGAACAGAAAAACTCCAGAAATGGTTCCAAAAGTTACAGAAATGGTCAAAAAGACTTTGGAGCACATAATCAGTCAAAGGTTTGAGGCAGGAGTAATTACAGAACAGAACCACAAGAAAGTAAGAAAGCTAGCTAAACTATTCTAATACATCCTAGAATAACTTCAGCATAACCTCAAAACATATGCAAAGTGTGTTCCTTGCAGCAGGGTAACAAATGAGCATAGCATTCTCCTAAAATGTAACTAAGCCAAGTAAAGTAACTTCTGACCTTATTTTGTACCCACAGTTTTAGCTTTGAGACTCCTCCAGAAGATGTGCCGATCAGACACTGAGTTTCCCTGAACCTTCATGAAGAAGAGAGCAGCTTTTCCCCCCTCTCCTCACTCAGCTGAAACAATTTTCCCAATTAGCTCAGTACCGAGGAATGGGCCTAGCTTGGCCTTGAAGCTCTCTTTCTCACAGCAATATGTGTTACTGCTTTCCAGTTTCTGGTGGGCATCTCCCCTCAGCCAGCTGATCTCAGGCAGCAGCTACAAAGCCTGATTGTTCCAGAAGAGCAACAGAATCAATGACCTCTCACTTTCCCAATCTCTTCACAAGATTTTGTTTGGGTCCACATGCAATTCAGCTACATTTTTGAACACATTTCTCTGGATGAATTCAGTAATTTATGTATTTTACATAACATATGCATTTTTGGCAATGGCCATTTATTTGAACTTATTTTTTCACTTACATACATTTGCAGTTATTTACACTTAAAAATGTGTGTATTGTTTTGTGCTCCCTTATTTATCCAGAATGCCCCATGAGGCTCACAAATGCACAGATTTCTTGAGATGAGGTGTGTTTCTTCTTGTAACGAACCTCAAGAGATGCAGAAACACTGAAACTGCCAAAGCGAAGAAATTATTTTCCGTAGCCATCCACAGTCTCACATGACATGCCCTTCCTGCCTTCACTTGCTTTCTACAAAATGGTGACAAATAAACCAGGAGTGGGTAACAAGCAGTTCATGAGTCACATGCAGCCTCTAGGGCCATTTTTGTGCTGCCGCACAACCCAGTATCTCCCATTCCCCCATTTAAAAAAAATTAAAAGCATTAGAGCCCACGACACCATAAGATTAAAAAAAACACATTGGCCACTAGAGGACACAAGGAACATTTTTCCATTAACCAAAAAAACACCTTTTTTCCCGTGCTAAACCCATTCTTCAATTAACGAAACTTTTTTTTAGCTATCTTTAGAAAATATACAATAATAAAAATGAAAATTAGCCTCTTTGGCCAGCGTTTTCCCCTTTAGTGCTTACCACTTAAGAGTACAACTCTTGGGTTTCCAGAAAATCTGAAAAATGGTGCTCTGCTATGCAGGAGTTGCCCTCTCTTAAGCTATAGGATGCTAGGAGTTTATAAAGGAGAAGCTTTGCCCATTCTCTGGCCTTCTTTCTTGCTGATGTAATGGTAGAGACTGAGGAAATGTAACCACATACGTGGCTTCCAAGCCCCGCTACTGCTGGCAGATAAACCTGTGTTTGGGGGACAGAGTAAGTGGAGTGGACGCAAAACAAGCCTATGGAAAAGCAGGTCCAAAAATGTGAAAAAAGGATACTTCCAGAGTTCTACTGCCAGTTTAGGAGGGGTGGTGGTGGAAGCCTTTGATAGTAAAAATTACCTGCCATCAATTCCAACTTATGGCAACCATTTCCAGAGTTTTCTAGAGTACTTAAAAGCGGTTTGCCTTTCACTTCTTCTGGAGGGCAGGCACTCTAGAACTTTGCAACTTGTCCAAGGCCACACAGGCTGGCTGTTCTCCCAGGAGGCACAGAGGGGAATCAAACTCCCAACCCCTTGTTCCACAGCCAGATATTCAGCCAGCTACCAGTTTATATCCTCTGTATGGGAAAATACAGTTGTTAGAGGCTTTCTGGAACAGGAAATGGCCTTTGTGCACCCTTGTTTTTTCAACTGGTGGGGTGGGAGGCCAGGAAACTAAAAAAAAAAAATCCTTAGGGGCTGTGTATGGCCCATAGGCCAGATTTTGCTATCTTCTGATCTTAAAAAAAAAAAAGGGATGGTGCATTAGCTTTCCTCCCCATAATCAAGGAAGTTATTTGATTGTTCTTTTGTTAGTTATGAGTTGTCCAGTCAGGACTGACTTATAGCGACCCTAATGGGGCTTTCAATGTAAGTGAGATATTTGAGGAGTGGCTTTACCTGTTCCACTCCCCCAGTGAGTTTCCATGGCTGAGTGGGGATTCGAACCCTGGTCTCCAGATTCCTACTCTGTCATTCTATCCACACCACACTGGGTATCCTATTGGTTCTTTACAGGGAGTTAGATTTCCATGGAATGGATTTCAGCTTCTCTGCACATACAAGCCAGTTATCAATATTTTCTGATCTATGCCTTTACCTATTCCACTGGACATGTCAGCTGAAAAAAATTAATGTAGATGCTATCCTTTGCTTTCTTTCATAGGCTATCACTATATTTGCCTGCGGAATGAAAGGAACCAGCCCTTGACACTGCCAGCCTTATTTGTATACATAGAGGTTAAAGACTATGTACCCGATACTTATGCAGGTAACAGTAACATCTGTGAGGTGAACCTCTGAGGCATTTTGTACAGCAGTGTGTGCTCAGGAACTGTACAGTACCATGTTTCCTTGAAAATAAGACAGGGTCTTATATTAATTTTTGCTCCAAAAAAACACATTAGGGCTTATTTTCAGGGGATGTTTTCTTTTTTTCATATACAACAATCTACATTTATTCAAATACAGTCATGTCATCTTCTTCTGGTTGCTGCACAATGGTGGAGGGCTGGGTTTCACTGAACTGGGGCTTATTTTTGGTGGAGGGCTTATATTACGAGCATCCTGAAAAATCATACTAGGGCTTATTTTCAGGTTAGGTCTTATTTTCGTGGAAACAGGGTATTTACACAGTTGGCAGTAGTAAGAAACAGCATTAACCTCCAACTGCCATGGCAAAGCTATGGCAGTAAGAAATGTTGTAAGCCACTTGTTGTCCGTTCATCAGTGTGATGTGCAGTCACTCCTGCGATTGTCATGGATTCTCCACTGTGCTTCTTTATTTATTAATGCTGGTATAGCTCTGTCAGCTCCTTTTAGATGATGGCCATATTAGTTAATTTGATAACAATACTCAAGATAGTTGGAAACATCTCCAGAACGGGAAAGCACATTGTGCAGGAGTGGGCAACTTCGGTAGATCCCAGGGTCAAATAGTGCTGCTGAGTTTAGGGAACAAAACTCCTGAAGTCCTCCAGATAAATAGGAAATGCTTAATTTATAGGGTCCTCTCTCCATTTTGTTGATGACTTTGCAGCAAGACCTGAAAGCTCTTTAAAACAAATGTTTTCTGTGATTTGGAATTCTAGCAGTTTGCCGCTAGGATGCAACTGCATGATTTGCACTTAATTTTCTGGCAGAGAGTTTGGGAGTGGGGGCCCCATAAAAGTGGCCTTAGAGGGTTCCTCATGACCCACATGTGTCCAGCCCTACATTGACAATAATGGGTTGGCATGGGGCTGGACAGACAGATCTTGGTCTAAATCTTGATCTTGTGAATTCAGACTTCATACCACAGACCCCAGGGGAGAAAGTCTCACTGAAGTAAGTGCTCTCTTAAGTAAACCTGAGAATCAGTCAGTATGGGTGATCAAATGGAAGCTTGGCAATTCTAACCAGCATAGGGTTCCTATTAGTGATAATGACCAAGGAAATTCAGAAACTACCTTAGTTCAATTTTTGTAAAACAAAAAGAGTAGAAACATAGAAAACAAATCAAAGTTTGGTCTTGAATTCCTGTCTCATTTCCAGATGTCATTGAAGCATTATCCAATCCAATCAGATATGTGAACTTGATGGAGCAAAGAGCAAAACAACTGGCAGCACTGACTCTGGAGGACGAAGAAGAAGTAAAGAAAGAGGTGAGAGTCTGTGCTTGATGAAATTTAGTGCAATAACAAGGGAATGTTATTTGATGTCATTCCAAACAGCACAAGCCCTTCAGGGAATGGAGAAGAAAGCTGGCTGAAGGTAATGATGTAACAAATACAGTAGTACCAAATTTTCTCATTCTCCCGTAAAGACATCCCATCAAGACTACAAGACCAACTTCTGGAAGACTCATTGCTCCTGCATGAGAGCAAAAAGACAACCACTTCTTTCTTCAGCAATAGCATTAGTACAGAATTGTGGGTTTGTTTCGCTTTGCACAGGTAAAATTTTACACTTTTTTGTATGAAAAAGTTGTATTTTGAACCAACCAACCCCCCAAGAATGGGTTTTGTGCGAAAAGGAAGGTTTTCAATAGAAAATGCAGATATATTATACAAAGAAAAAGTTCACATTACATATTGAAATGATATCCATGAGCATGCAGGAAGTTGTCAGCTCAGAGAAAAATGGCTAGCTTCACGGGCAAGAAACGTATACCCTGCACATTCACCAAAGCATCATAAATTACAACACAGTTCAAATGTTCTGAGAAGCATCTTTCCCAATAGTCTTAATTTAGTTTGGTTAAGTTCCTCCAAAACGTTTCAGGTTCCCATCCAGTAATTGTCTCCTTCTTAATAGAGTTAATCTGTACTACACACTTAGAACATTTTGATAGCACTATTACTTCCATGGTTCCATCTTAAGAATCCTAGGATTTTTAGTTTGGTGAGGTACTTAGAATCCTCTGCTATAACTCAGGGGAGTATACGTACAAGAGATAACTAACAGAGAATTCTGAAATAGGGATCTGCCTGCCTGCCTGCCTTCCTGCCTGCAGACTGCAGCACCCAGAATTCTCCTAGACTGTTGTTGCAGTCCAAACAACAATCGCTGTAACAGCTAAACTGATAACAAATGGTTATCAATTGTGCAGTGTGTATATTTTTTCTTGTCATCAACTTAGCAACTTCGATGTGTGATAGAAACTTCCAAGATTTTCGGGGCCTTTCAGCCAGCATGATTAAAGACAACTTGGCCGGAATGAAGGCAAGAGAAATTTTAAACATGAAATATAATTTACACATATATGGCAATGTAACATAAATACAGGCCCACCTGCATAGCATTTCCAATCTGCTTAGATAATATTACATTACTCATAACTGAAACAACTTAATGTCATTTAAAAAATCTCCAATTGCTGGAGAAAGAGTGTTTTTCCTTGGCCAGGATTCCAGAAGTTTTCTGACTAGTTTTTGTCATTATGCATCTGTCTTTGCAAGTGTTACAGCTGCCAAAACAAACAAGCAACCCTACATGAATATACAGCAGACCCAGCACTGGAATGGAGAGCAATGACCCATCAGATTGCAGAGTGTTTTATTTGGCATCCTCACTTTAAAAAAAGGCTCAAAGAAGTTTTAGTTATGATGATACATTGGGAGTTAAACAATCCGAAAGCCAGACCTACACTCAGGTTTTGCGTCCCAGACCAATCTCCCTCCGGATTTTATGTATGCTGTTGTCTCCTGGCCTCATATACACTAGAAGCCATGATGAATTTGCCACAAGATTCCAGATGCAGTTGTCTTTCAGTGCCAGGCGAGGGATCCCTCTACAAACAATTGGCTCCGGCTCTGAAGCAGCTGCACCTCCGCATCAGGGGAGGAATGCATCTGTAAGCATCTTCTCTTCCCCCCTTGAGAAAACTGCATTTCACTTCCAGGCAAAATGACTTCTGTGCTTAATAGCCCTCAACGTGACTACATTTCACCACCAGCTATGTGATAATACCCTAAAGAGGGGTAGCAGCATTTATTTATTTTATTCCTCTTCCACCTTTCTATTCAGTAAATTCTCCCAGGTGGCTTCCTTAAAATAATAAAACAGGTACATGCTACCTATTGTCACCATTGGGTCTGTCTCCTACCCCTTCCACCCCGCAAACACTGATCCTAGTCAGAGAACCATTCAACTGTTATGTTTGTTGCATAGCATTTCTTTGGAAAGAAAAGAAGGAGGTGGAAAATTTGACTGGAGAAAATGCAGCAAGACAATCATAGAACAGGTTTTTTTGCCTGCTGTGGGCTCGTGCAGTTGGGTGCATATCAAGTCATGTGCCCAGTTTTGCAACCATGGTGAGCTAGGGCATGTGAGAAGAGTCTACCTGACGGAGGGAACTGTTATCACCTTTACATTACCACACTAGTAGATAAGCTGTTACCCCAGCAGTACAAACCTTATTATGTACTGTGTGAGCAACAGATAGCAGCCATATCACAGCATGATAGGAAATCTGATTACAGGGGTGTTTGCACCTCACAAATGAGACCCAGTACAGAAAGACAGATTGATGGATGGTTTTTGATCTGTTAGATGTCACATTTAAATCTTCTAGATTGAAAACAGATTGTCTAGTGAGCAAAGAAGCAAGTGATCACCTTCTTTTGACTTCGTACATATGGGAAACGAAAGAGTTACAACGTCCAGAACCTGTGACTTTTGAAGCGTTGAACTGATGCATCGAGAATCCTTTCGCAAAGGGAGTGTTCAGCATAATTTCTTCAAGCCTTATCTTTTAAGTCCTCCATCCTCAGTTGCTGTACCTATAAACTCTTGTGAAAAAGTGAAGTGTTTAGAGAGCTGCCTCCCCTCCACTGCCATCAGTTTATTACAAATGAAGAATGAAAATGAACACAGCCTGAGAAACTAATCCAGCAAGGTACCATGGCAACAGGTCCTTCTAATATAAATGTTCATGTCTCAAGGAGACAAAGTGCCTCACAACACTCAAAGACTGAATGCCTTCCTCCTCATTCCATTAGTGTAGCAGGAATCTTCAGTGTACTCAGACAAATGTGACCACTAATAATACAATTTAAGATGATTAGTATGTAGTAAAAAAAAAAAAAAAAACCAACAAAAACAAAACAAAAAACCAAACAAAAAAGGAGCCTGAGCTCTAAACATGGGCATTGGCAGCTGACAAGGAAGGAAATGTTGTAGGGAATGCTTAAACAGGTTGAGCATTACAGACACGTTCACCCAAGCATGCGGCAAGGATGGAGGTACTGTTTGCGTAAGCTTATCTGTTGAATATAATTATGGGTGAGTTGTCCTGGGAGTGTTTCCTGTGCCTTGGGAGTGAGTGAGTAATTAGACTGCTGGGACATTAGCCTGAAAAGAAAGAAAAAACAGACAAAGAAAACAGTAATTCTATAGCATGTTCTTTTTCTTTGGTGACTGGTGTATTCTGCTGTTATGTTTGGATCTGCATTGTTACTGTGTTCTAATTCAGTAGTGCATTGATATCCCAAAGTCATATTGCTTGGACTTGTTTGATGGCATAAACTTTGTCTTCTGCTGAAGGATATAGACCAGGACCATGAAGAAGGTAAAGAATGGTCTAGAAACAAAAGACCCATCTAATGCTTTATTGTAGCAGCCCACCAACAATAGGATTGTGGCCAGACAAAACCAGATTTTATGTTATTTACAAACATAATTTATACACACTTTTTGAAATGTGTTTATGCAGGTGCATGTATCTCTATGGGAGACTAGACAGTCTCTTTTTAAACACTGAAAAAGGAATTCTGTATTCCCTTTTGTTATTAATCCTACTTTTTTGTTTTTGTGAGACTGGATGTTCCCCACCCCCCTGTAAACAATGAATAATAATAATAATAATAATGGGGATTAGGGGTATTTTGTTTTGAAGGTGCTTTCTGAAGCTGAAATTGGTTTTCTGCCAGATACTATATGAATATAATATACTTTGACAAGCTTAAAATGTGAATATATTATTGTATTCAACCTATTGGGATTGAAGAGCTGTTACATAGACAGCAACTGAACCCATGTACAAGTGCTTCATTTGATGCCCTAATCACAGAGATGGGTGAGCCAGCAGAAAAGAGAATAGCTTTCTTAACTGTTAGTGAATTCAGTAACTACTCACTAACCATTACCAGTTAATTCTTTTCTATCCATTTCCCCATCTCTGCCTAATCATGGACAGCATTTTTTTTTTTTGCATATTTATGGGAAGTGTTTTTGTGTTGTTAGGCAGAGCAGGGAGATGTACCTTCAGAAGCTCACAATGAACCTAACCCTGCACCAGCTGAAAATGGCGTAAACCACACTACTTCCCTTACCCCAAAGCCATCTGCTCAGGTTGCTCCCAGCCAACCAACACCGGGTAAGAACTGGATTGTATAATGTCATTGTATTGTATGGATGGGGAGGTGCAACTGAATAAACTTCTCTCTACCAAAATCCTATTACGTAGTTATGCCTGCAGAAGACAAATGGTGTGACATGCAAGGGCTTCTCACTGCCAGTGAATGAATCACTGCTTGGATTTTCGGGTCAATACCAGTCTGGTGGGTTAGTGTATGACTGAAAATCCAAGCATGGACTCATATATTGCTAATGGGAAGCTGCTGCAAGTTATGCTGTTTGCCTTCCTCATGACTAATTATGCAATAGGATTTTTGCCTATATTATTTTCCCAGATTATAAGGTCAAATAGAAGTTACACTGGTTGTCTTGTCTGTGGTGTACAAATCACTTGGATATACAGTGGTGCCTTGACTTACGACCATTTCGAGTTGCGACCAGCTCCGGCCGCAAAATTTTGCTTCGACTTGCGGCCGGAGCTTCGAGTTGCGACAGGAAAAAGGCAGGGGAAAAAGGCAGGGAATTCAAATTTGCTAACCGTTGGTAGGCGAAGAGGCTGCTTCTTTGTAGCTCTTTCGCCCCAACGGTTAGAGTGAGTGAGATCGGAGGAGGCTTCGGACTGCTTGGTGCTGCTTTCTGCTCCTGGGTAAGTACATTTACTTTGTTTTGCAGGGTGGGTTTGGGTTTGGGGGGGGGGTTATGTTTCTGTGCTGTGATGTTTTTTGTGTTTTGGTGTGTGTGTTTTCCCAGCCCCATCGCGTTCGGGCTGGCTGTGTGTGTGTGGGGGGGTTTGTCTTTTTTTCCCCAGCCCCAGCGGAACGCCATGTGTGTGTGGGGGGGGGTTTGAGTGTTTTTTCCCAGCCCCATAGCGTTCCGCTGGGGCTGGCTGTTTTTTTGTTTGTTTGTTTTTTGGTGTGTTTGTTTTTCGGCCCCAGCACGTTCCTATGGGGCTTGCAGTGTTTTATTTTTATTTTTATTTTTATTTTTTTCCCGGCCGGTACAGATTAATGGGATTTCAATGTATTCCTATGGGAAATGGTGCTTCGACTTACGACCATTTCGAGTTACGCCCATCTTCTGGAACGGATTATGGTTGTAAGTCGAGGGCACCACTGTATCTGCATTAGGATCTGTTTGAAAGTCTATTCCAGTTGTTGTTTTTAAGTCCTCTCATCTAGCAGAGCTGTAGCAAATGGCGTATGGCCTGGTGAATGCTTGCTACCTGTGCCAGTTGGAGATTGTGGTTTGTTGACTATTACTAACTGGGTTGCAAGCAGTGGCAGCTAATGTGCTTTGGAGTGGGGCTGAAAGGCAAAGCAGAAGTGGGGGCAAAAGTGGGTATTCATGCACACCCATTCACACAGGCAGGCAGGCAAGCAATTGAGCATTCACAGAAACATACAGAGGCAGACAGGCATTCACTGAAACACTGCCTCACCCTAATTCATTTACTCTCTGACAACTCAGCAGAGAAGCAGGAAAATACACCTTGTCCCACTTTAGAAGGTCCTGTTCTTAACAGCCCTTCTCAGGCAAATTGAAGGCCTTGGTCTTCCTTTTTCCCCAACATTATTTTCTGTTCCACTGAGTCTTGTTCTCACATAATATGTCCAAAGAATAACAGCCACAGCTTAGCCATTGTAGCGTCTAGTTAGAGTTCATGCTTGATTTGATCTAGAACCTACTTCTTCTGGTCATCTGTGATGTCGGTAAAGCTCTTCTCCAGTACTACACTATAAATGAACTCCCCCCCCCCCCCCCAGTCAGCTTTCTTCGTTGTCCAACTTTCAAATCTGTACTTAGCAATCAGGAATACACAAGTGTGAATAATCTTGGCTTTGGTCTCCAGCAACATGTCCTTATGCTTAAGGATCTTTTCTAGTTCCTACACAGTTGCCTTTCCAGATTTTATTCTTCTGATTTCTTGGCTGTAGTCTCCACTGTGATTGATGATTGAATTCAGGTATAGAAAATCTTTTAAGAAGTTTAGTTTCTTCTTTCAAGTTTGTAGTGATTTACACAAAGGTTTCTCAGTAATCGATAAAGCTCAAGCTGATTTTCTTCCGAAATTCTTTAACACACTCTAGTACAAGTGAATAGAGAAGCAGCAGGTGAAAGAGAGGAGAAGTGGTACACTAGTATCCAAGCTTCTATAGGTCGTCCCCTGACATTGAGTGCTCTAAGGTGGCCTTCCTCTGAAACAGATAGTGATAAGGTAGGCAGCCAAAGGAATGCTAATAGGATTCCAAATATATCAAGGCTGCTGTTGGCCCAGTTTGGAAGATAAAGAGACATAGTACACACGAATTAGGAGACAGAGCAGGTGGTGCCATGTGATAGGTAGAGGAGTAGCAGCAGACAAAAGCAGAGACTGCCTAGCAAGCCAGAGGTGGCAGGGCTTTATTTTAAAATTTCTGCTTTAGAGATGCCAGTTGGCAGCTTGGTAGGCACAAGAGCAGCACAGAACAAGAAGTGGGAGGGGTTAGCAAGGTGTAGTGGGAATTTAGCCAGGAGTGATGAGGAACAGAGAGAGGATGAGAAAGTGTGGACAGGAGTGGCAGTGGTGAGAGTGCACTTGGTAGGGTGTGACTCACCCCAAATACGTACAGGGGCTGCTCAGGAAGCCAAAAGAGGAAAAGGTTAACCTGCAGGATTAGTAATTGGTAAGCAAGGGAAAGTATGAAGCAAAACAAGAATAAAGCCAGATTTCAAGAGGAAGGATTTCAATTCTATATGTAAAGTGAATGAATCTGGGATGACCTAAGATGCGAACATATGGAGAATAAAAAACATATCAAGCCTTCTGCACAGGGAATTAGCAGCATGCAAGAACTCAATGCAGAAGTCCCCAGAATTAAATAGCTTTCACAATCCCTTTATAAACAGGCTGTTTAGTGGCAGGGTTCTTTAGTTTGTCTCACAGTGCTGCTGCTTGGTGGCCTTGCCATAGAAATGGGTCTGTCACCATCATCCTCTCATTCTCTCCTGAGATTAAATTATCCTACAGTTTTGCCTTCTAAAGTCAAAGCGGGGAAGTAAAACTACATTTCAGTTGTTTTTTATTCTCTTTCAGTTAATACCATTTAGTTTTGATGAGTACATTTACTTAGATATTAATTTAACTAAATTTTTGGGGGGAGGGGCAAAAGAGGGGAAGGTGAGAGTATGTGGAAGATGCCATGGTAGCAAAAAAAGGAGGGGAGCTAGCTAAAGTCACTGGCAGCTACCAAGAGATTACCACCATATAGATTAGCTACTAACGGGAAGCATTTCTGCTGAGCATTTTGTCTTGGCCATGTCTTGTGCCCTGTTTTAACCCAGTTTGGGAAGTTGGTGAAAGAGACCTCCAGCTTTTGTTGCCTGAAAGCACAGGAGGATGTTGAAAATGTTAGGGGGCAGCATGACATGCTTTGTCAGTATATCAACGGCAGCATGTAGAACAGAAATTGATGTTGAGACATGTCTTCACTCTGGGGTGGAGAATGGATGTCAGCTTCCCTCAATCCTACCCAGTTTATCCAGGGATGAGGGAGAGTAGCCACTGCAGACTAATAACAGCTGGAAGGCCACAGGTTGCCCTTGAAGCCTCTCTTTAATCCAGTGAATTTCAGTGTCTTTTTTTAACAAGAAGATCTACAGCCTACATTAAACAAAAATAATTGGTGAGATCATTTAGATGATGATTTCTCACCTGAAAAACAAAACCACTGGGCCTCTAGTTCAAGATGGTGTATTTTTTGCTCCAAAACAACTGATCTTATTTATGTTGTTTACTTCTAGGTTCTGTGAAAGTGCCAGCAAAAACAGAAGATCTTATTCAGAGTGTTCTCACTGGTAAGCAACATGTAATGTGATACATCAATAGTACTTCCTGGCTGAATTAATATTTTTGTATGTCAAGAAAGGAAATATGAATAACAGTATTGTCTTTCTGCTGAGTTGCTTGTCTTGTTTAAAATATTCAAGCCTTTGGTGGTATCATCACGGTTCAGTGTTAGTGACCATATGATGGATATGTCAAGCCTTAAATAAATGGCTAGTGGCCGTATTTCGATGCAGTGCTGAGACTTTGTCTTTCTATACAGGGGAGTATGCCTTGCAGGAGTCAACAAGACTTAATTCTGAGTAGACATCCACAGAATTGTATTTTATGTTCCACTAGAAGGAGGAGGTGTATGACCATACCACCCTGAAATTGCCTGATACTGGCTGATGTAGAAATCTGTATAATAAGAACCTTTTAAGTATTTGAACAAGCAGAATAAGCCAAGATAAACACAGCAATAAAGAAACTGAAGAGATTGTATTAGGATGGGCAACTTCCATAGATTTTAGGTCAAATTTATTGTCTTTCTGCCATTCCCCCCCCCCCCCCATAACTCACAGTCAATTTGCCATTGAATTTGATTCAACAGTTTGATGCTTTTAAGATGCATGCACCTTGTTTCTAAGGCTGACTGTGATTTTGGATGTCCTGTTAGCCTTTTTAAACAAAGCATGTGCACTTTGCCTCTGGTGAAATTATTTCTTTCGAGAGCGCTATATCCATTGGAAACAAGGTGTACATGGTATATTAACACTTCATTTACAAAGCTGCTAGTACTTTCAGGAGGCTTCCAGGACCACTGTTAGGCTTGAAGACAAGTTTTCTGCACCTTGCGCATCATGTTTTCATGAAAAAAAAATCCTTCCTTCCTGTCTACCTGCCTGCTTCCCTTGCCTTCCCCCCACCACCTTTTTTTGTCACTACATCAAATTTAGAGGAAGTAGTAATGATGCGAAACGGGGCTGAGAAATGGCTAGAGATTCACATACAACCCAAGGGCTGCATGAACTGTCAAGTAGAAAATTATTGGCAAGCAAATGTACCACTGCCTGTTGCAAGCAGCATTGTGACCTGAGCATGTTGTGGACAGGTCCATTGTTTTCTCTGCAAAGCTTCTGCATATAAAAAGGGGGAGATATAACATGAGCAAATCACAGGTACAGTGGTGCCTCGCTAGACGATTGCCTCGCAGGACGAGGAAATCGCTAGACGATGGCTTTTTGCGATCGCTAATGCGATTGCAAAACGATGGTCTCCTATGGGGGATTTTCGCTAGACGACGAGGTTTCCCCATTGGAATGCACCGACTAGTGGTCAAAAGCTGTCAGTGCATTCCAACGGGGACCCGCGCTCGCTAGACGAGGTTTCCCTATGGAAGATCTTTGCAAGACGACGACTTTTCCCTTGGAACGCATTGAAGAGATTTCAATGCATTCCAATGGGGAAACTTGCTTCGCTAGACGATGTTTTCGCAAGACAGCGATTTCCGCGGAACGGATTAACATCATCTAGCGAGGCACCACTGTACACATGTTTTGTCCCAGTGTAATTGTCATACTATTATTTACTGGCTATAGAGCTAAATCGTAAAAGTTGCCATGGAGGAACAGCCTCAAAAACCAGGCTTCATGGGTCCTTCTGAATCAAGCACAGGCCCCTCTAAAATTCATGGCTCATTTCTGTGCCACCCTTCCTTCAAAACCAGCCCTTCATACGCCATCCCATTTTGAAACTCGCCACTGCCATTTCTCAAACATAGTGTGGTGGCAATGCCGTGTAGCAACATAGGGCTCAAGCCTAGGCACTATAGGGACCATTCTGCTAGCCCTGTATTGCCTCCAGGGTGCACTGGAAGTGCCTCCCAGCCTTAGTGTACATTCCCTAGACTAGAGCCTGGATGATAACTGCATTTCTATCGTTTTGTGGCACTAGCGTGTGCTGCTGCTATACATGGTTGTGGCAGTGGCCACAAGCAATCTAAAGGGAATCCATGTCATGGACCTATATGGTGGAAAACTGTGGACATGCATATGACATAGCAAAGGAAAAGGAGGAAGAAAGAATTTGCTTAGTTCAAGTGCGGGAAGGGGAGAAGGAGCGAATGGAGATGGTGGATGTTCCAGGTATTAATGAGATTCAGTATTTTCAGTGTGAGGTCAATTTTCAGTAGTGATCTCTCTCTCCCTCTCTCTCTCTCTGCTATATATTCGAGGGAAATATAAGTTAAAATGTAGTCTTTTCACAGAACCATTTACAGTAGGTGCAGATGAAGATTGGCTGATGTGTATATGGAGGGGTGAGCAGGTTCATCCTGTGATTATTCATTGACATGGATTAACATGGTTCATTCATCATTTCATTTCTTCCTTGGGTGGGGAGAGATTTTTAAACCTACGAAGCATGTCTTTATTGTCTTGAACAATGAAAGGTTGCCTAGGATGCTTCTGATCTACTAATATTACGATGTCAGTAAAGAACATGGGCCAAGAGGCATAAAAGTGGCCCCATTTTCAGCCTCTCAAAATCCCTGTTCCAATGGGGATTCAAAGGTCTATTAATACATTTTGCATAATCCTATGGATTCATAATGTCAAACCCTATCAACAATGAAGCATTTTCTCTCCTTATTGCAGAAGTTGAAGCCCAAACCATCGAGGAGCTAAAGCAACAGAAGGCATTTGTGAAACTTCAGAAGAAGCACTACAAAGAAATGAAGGATCTCGTGAAGAAACACCACAAGAAAACCACAGATCTTATAAAAGAGCATACTACGAAGTATAATGAAATCCAGAATGACTACCTGCGGCGGAGGGCAGTCCTGGAGAAGACGGCGAAAAAAGATAGTAAGAAAAAGTATGTTGTACAGAGTTTGCTCCTACCATAACAAAATTGCCCATCACTTTTTCCCTTTTATTGAAACAATAGGTTGACTTCATTGGGCAGAAACAAAAGCAAATGTAATGTATGGTAAGGTGTCCCATATCTTCACAGTTTCCTGTCAATGGGAAGGTAGCTCATGTTGTGGGGTGGTGAGTCACACACAGCCAGAGAGGAAAACGGTGCCTGAAGGCATATGCTCTCTTGACGGAATCTTTCTCCTGAAACTAAGCGAACAAAGACACATTTAACCATCCCATTATAGCAGCAATTCTGAATCTGAATAGCTATTGCAAGGGAAGGTGTTGAAGTGTTGTGACAGTGCACACAGTCTTCTCAGGCCAGCAACAGGCAGGGGCAGGAAGTGGGTCATTGTAGTGCCAAACAGGTCAGAGGGTTCCTATGAGATAATTTCACCATGGTGAACGATGACCCATGGCTGGCACGCTGCAATGCCTGCCTTGTGGTAGTCAAACCCCAGGCATCTGTCCTCTTCCACCCACTGCCAACATCTGGAGAGGCACCATCCAAGGCTTCTGACTGGGGAAGGCTGTATGTCGCTGCCCTCTGGGCGGGGGGGGGGGAGAGCAGCACCAGAGGGAGAAGTGGGGAGGCAGAGGGAGGCACCTCCTTCAAAAAGGGGAGTCACGGGGGTTGCTGGGGTTGGGAGCATGTGACAAGCCACACTCCACGAAGTTGTACCCATTGGTTCTGTACTGACCCTCAGGAAGCGGTCCAAGGGCAAGGCGCAGGAGGCAGCCACTCATCTTGTCAACAAGAAGATTGTCCTGCTTGAGATTCCACTGTTCACCATGGAAGCCTTGTCCTTCCACCAGTTGCTGCATTTTTTCACACACACACACACACACACCCGGTACAATCCTCGCTCACAGAAAACCATCAGTTTTAGAGTCCTGCCCTCACTCTATGACTCTGTGCAGGAGGTGGTCCATGACCAGCTTCCATGGGCACAGGGGTGGAAGGTGCACTTCACTTAAGAGGGAGAATTTGGACATGGTGGAAAATGCCTGCACAAGCTAGGAATATCTTAGGTTCATCGAGGCTAATGACACCGTAGAAATCTATATTGACTTTTGGCCTGTTCTTTTGAGATGGCCTGCTAAGATGAAGTCTAAACTGTCATTCCCTTTTCTCATGAATCTGTAGAGGAATTATTTACAAGTGGCCCCATCTGTACATGTCTTCAGCATCCTGTTTAATACTGTTCTCAAGATGCTTTGTTCAACTGACAGCTTTATCTTACTTTTAACTGCTTTCCAGTGCAAGCTTTCATTGCATTCCATTTGTCTACAGCCTAAATCCAACTGGTAGTCCCAAATAGAGTAGCCACACTGAATCAGTTGTTCAATGGCAAGTCAATACTTATGTATGTTCTACTGATTTGGTGAGTCTATTTTGGGTTCACAACTGGATTTAGGCCTACATTTTTATTGTATTGTTTCTCAAGCAATACCTCTGGGATTAAGTAAACTCTCCCATTTTAACTCTATTTCTGAGATTTCCTGGGCAATGCGCTTAACACCTGAGTAGAGCTGTAAACACCTCTAATTATCTGTCAAGTCACAGACTGATGTATTTTATTTGTGTTGGCCTAATTTTTAATTTAAAAAAACACATTGTTGCTGTTTAGTTTGTTGTTCCTCTCTTTATTTCACATGCCCCATTCATGGTTTCCCCTTCTCACCTCATCCTTTATAGTTACAGCTCTTTCCCAAGACCAAAAATATCACACAATTCCTTTGGGAGTTTAGTTGTTCAGATTCTGTTTTGTGAAAATGATATTTTCCGTATAATTCTGTACGTTGTTCCACTCAGCTTGCTTTCCTTTGACAGAGGTTGGCCTTTGGTGAACTTGGTTCCTTGGAGGTCTCTGAATAGTTTCCCATCAGGTCACATGCATATGGGGTGCACAAGTTCCAAAAGGGTTGGACCTGACCGATAAAAGATGTTTTTTTATAGGTTTTGAAATGGGACTGGCCACAGTGTCTAAAATATGGTGCTTAAATGGGACAAGAGTACCATCAGGAAAGTGAAGTTAAATCAAATGCTGATAAACGATCAGTGTTTTTGAAGTGTTTGAATACCCCAGACATGCCTTTTTCACCCCATGACTGGTGATGTGAAACCCTCTTTCCAAATAACTATACATCCATTCATCCTCACTCAATGGTGTCTTACCATTGCTGTTCATTGATCTCACAACCTGAAAGCAGTTGTCTTGCTAGGTAGGCCTATTTGTGCCTGCCTCTGTGTCTTATTTCTGTTCATAAGATTTCAGATTCTTGCATTTTTAAAACAACAGCATTACCTTCATATTAGTGCTCCTAAAATCTTTTCCCCCACCCCCAGGCATCCAGCTGGAAACATGTGGAGCCTGTTGCTCTGATAACAATGTCTGAAAATCAAGGCGGGGGGCAGGTTCCCTGCATTACCCTGTACTCTTATTCCTGATTATGGGGTGTTGGACTCTGTAGCAAGTAAATAGGTGGCTTAAGCTGAAAGAAGACAAACACAGAGAGAGTGGCAAACATTTCAAGTTGCAGAAATCTGTCTTTTGACTGTCCTTCATACCAAATTGGGGCTTGCTCCAGATAGGATAATACTAGACTTGTGAAAATGGTTCAGCTGGAAGTATACATATCACACACACACACACACACACACACACACACACACACACACACACAGCCCTCTCTGCAGGAATATATAGCAGAGTCAAGACAGTACTAAAGTGGATTACTTGGAAGGATTACACTAATATCTGCAGAGGAAAAAGAAAGGAAGGAAGGAAGTCAGATGGACAGACAAACAGACATGTGAAGCTGATGTGTGCATTCAGAAATTAACTTAAGATCTCTATGAAATATGTTTCAGCAAACTACTTTGGGTAATTCTCTAGCAGTTTGGACATTCCTGTAGTCAAGAAGACTTGTAAGAAGTTTTTTTAAATCAGTGATTGCTACCAGTGAACCAACACTCTGGTTTTAGAACCAATGGAAATAAAAGACAGTTGCAGGAGCATAACACATGTTCTCCTCTAAGACCAGCACATTAAAGAATATGGCTCTGTGTGTGTACATGTGTGCGTATGTGCACGTGTCTGTCTGTGTCAATCTGTGTATTCAGTTGACACAGTAGGTCAATCTTGTAACATAAAAGAAGCACTGTAGCACATCTCAGATGGAAAGTCCTTTTGCTAGTCTTTGTTGGTGTCTTATTGCATAAATTACATTGTTATGCATTATTCAGCTGTCATTGGTAAAGCAGTCCTATGAGGTATAAAATGAACATAGAACCAGCTGACAATATACCACTTCCCCAGAGGTGTGCATCAGCTCACATTTCTCAAAGCATTGATATTTCTACTTAAGTTGAATAGACGTTAAGTGGTTTATCTCCTATTCAGTGAGCTTTCTCTAGAGTAGACCTTTGGTCTAGATGGGCAGGGTAGAAGTCTAATAAATAAATAAATAGTGAACCTTCAAGAGGTGAGGGTTTATAAAGTATATGATTTTTGTGGATAATTCAGTATAGTTTATATGAGTGGAAGGCCTCATTCCTAAGCATATTTTGTCTATTAAATTTTGGGTAATACATTCACAAGATGCAGAAAACACATCCATATTCATACAATTTGTGGTGTGTGCCATCATGACACGTTTGAATTACCTTTGTTTTTCCACATTGTTCTGCAGAGGAGAAACTGGTAGTCCAGATCATAGCTCTTCAACTGTTGAACAAGAGTTGGCTGCCCTTGATTCGGAAATGACTCAAAAGTTAATAGAGCTTAAAGAGAAGCAGCAGCAGCAGCTGCTTAATCTTCGACAAGAACAGTATTACAGCGAAAAATATCAGAAGCAAGCACATATTAAATTGGTATGTATGAGAGCCTTTCCACTTTCTTTGAGGTTTTTGATGCAAACATTCTGTGGAGACCTAGCTATGGTTTTGGCTACTCGAAGTACATGTGGCTGAGAGATGTCGTTGTGCTTCACATGTAAATCACGTGTTTCTGGTTGTCCTTCCCCTACCATGTCAAGCTGCAAAACCTGAGGATTTCCAATGATATGGGGGGGAAATTATAAGATGAAATGTTTCTTAAACAAGATGCATATGTAACATTTCAAAGGTAGCTGTCCTGCCGATTTAATATAAATATATTAGTATCAGACTGACTATCGCAGAGACATTATGTTGCAAAGCTTTTAAGCCTTCTCCCATTAACTACAAATGCTGGGCTATAATTGATTGTTTTGACATTTGTACTGCTCTTTAGGGATCTTGACCTCTTACGGCTTTGAAGCTAAAACCAGCAAGCTCTGCCTAATATACTGCCATTTAATGAACAGAAATCATTCCAGAATAAGCAATTAGACGAGTGTAGCCTACAGAGGACTTGGAAACAAGAACTTGGATATCCCTAAAAATGGCTTCCAGCTCTTATTTGTGCCAGACAGTCTTCTGTGAAACTATGTGGGCTCTTAAATGGATGCCAGAGTGCAAGTTATAAACAGCAGAATAAAATTATGCATGTATTGTCCCAAAACAGCTTTTATTTTTACAGCTGCAACTCTGCTGCTGGCTGAGTCAGGCACCCTGTGTAGGGCAGCCCTCAGAGCTAAAACAGGAATCGCATCAGTTAGTAATAAATGTTGTGGAATGCTAAAAAGGAGGGAGAAGAAGGCTCTTGAATGTTACTGTCCTCAGCATGTGGACCCTGGAGGTATTCGTACACAATTACTTTGTTGTGCAAGATTTCAGAGTCGTTAAGATGTTCTGTCTCTGCACTCCAGCGAGGCAGATGAGATTTTATTCTTTGCTTGTGAGGTAGCCCTGTAAGTTGGTCAGTTTCTACAGTTTTTCTAAGATTGGACTTAAGCATGCTGTAGTGATTGGTTGCCTGTTGAGGGGCTCCAAATTCCAGCCATGATAATAGTGCTGGTGCCTTTTTCATTTCCCAAGGCTGTGCTGCTACATTGAGGGCATATATCTCGTATGATAGTTTTGTGTGGGCCTCTTTCAGAACTCAGATATATAGTTGCATTTAATGGCCGAATACAGTACATTTTTGCCAGGAGTGGTCAAACTCTGGTGGACCAGTGTGCACATGCAATTGTCTGCTCCTACTAAAGGCCTCATTGCCCCTGAAAATGCAAGCAGTGTTGAACAAATTGAAACAGGAAGTGGCTGAGTGTCAACTTCCTGTTTCATTGAAGAGGGGGGGGCGGAGGTCAAACAAAACCATTGCTTCTGGAAGCTTTCAGAACAGAAAATGCAAGTTTAAAACTTTTTTTAATTGCAGATGTGGGGTTGGGAGGGTTAAGAGCTTTGGGAGACTCATGCAGCCCATGGGCATTATACATAGCTTGGAAAAGTTACTTTTTTCCCAGTCGGTGACCACACTGCCTGGGGAAATTTTGGAAAGAGCATTTTTAAAAGGTAGTTTTTCAGCGTTCTGCTTTTAGGTACCAGAGTGAATGACAATCTCCAAGACCTCTTTTGGTCCATCACCTTTCCTGGCATGAGGATTTTGAGATCCAGAAATGTGGCTTAAAAAGCATTTCCACACCCAGTGCCCTTCTCAGCACAGATGGGGTCTTCTAAACATGTTGTGTTACTTGCCAGAGAGTGGGGGCAGTGGAGAGGAGCCCCCTCCCCACAATCTGTGCCTGTAGTGGCAATGGAGTAAAGGAGGTCTTCGCCCCTTGGTGTCATATCAGGCTCTCTTTAGCAAGAGAGAGACAGGAGGAGTGTGACCCTGTTAATTCTGGCCAGTCTCTCATTATTTTTCGTTACTATTAGACATAGTATCTTCTTGGGCCAGCTTCATGGATGGACTTTTGGGAGCTCAGTGTTTCATCCGTTCTGCTCCTGCCACTAAGCTGGTTTTATAATATAACACGAGTTTACTCTTTTTCAATAGTAAACATGGTTAGTGGGAAGACATTCTGCATTCTCCTATCCCAAGTGTTATTTAATAGGGAGTGTTAGTGCCATCAATATGCTGAAGACACATAGCTCTGTCTCTATGTAATATCTGAGTGAGATGTAGCCATGCAGGTCGTTGATTAGTGTCAGAACCAAACCATCAGTGATGTGCTGGCTGAGGGCCAACAAACTGAAGCTGAATTTTGGCAACTCAGTAGCTCTGACTGGTTCCTGAGTTTAGGAGACAGATGTGTCAGGCAATCTGGACTGGGACTGAAAACCCCAAACATCTGAAGAGCCAAAGAGCAAGAACCGCTGAGTTACTTGATTGTGTAAATTATGTAAAAATTTGTTGTAACTTTTGTTTTGGGTGGTGGGCAATCAGAAATGGATCAAAGGGGCTTACCAGGCTGTTGTGAAAGTAAAAGCTTGAAAATACAGCACAAGGCACATGGGAGAATGTTTCTCAGTTCAAGGAACGTTGAGACAATAGGTCAAAAGACAAAATTGGTATTAAAAATTTGACTTAATGCCCCATTGGAAAGGGCTGGCATTCAGTGGTAGAGCATATCCTTCACATGTAAACGATTCAAGTGGTAGAGCACATCCTTCACATATAGACAACAGTACGCCAGCATTTCCATTTGAAAAGCTGAAGCTTTCCACATAGGTGGTCAGAATTAACAACAATGGGCTCGTGTAAGACAGCTTGTTATGTTTGCAGGGTATTGTGTGCTGGGGTGGACACAGTGCAGCTTTCTGGATGTTACAGGACTGCTGCTCCCATCAGCCATAGCCAGCATAGCCAACAATGAGAAATTGCTAGGAAATGCAGTTAAACAACATATGAGAGTGGCGCGTTCCCAAACTCCAGTGCTGACTAGCAACAGTTTTCCAGGGTTTTGTGTCAGGTCTCTCTCTGCACTATCCATGGATGCCTAAAATTGGACCTGAGAACTTCTGCATACACAGCATGGACTTTGACCACGCAGTAGTGCCCCCTTCCTGTCCTCAGGGACTGGAGATCAAGCATGTTGTCATCTTAGACCCTCAGAATATTCAGCAATGAAGTGTGACTTATGCAGTTTCTAACATGCCAGTTTTCTCCCCGAAGCTTATTCAGAAGTTGACAGACGTAGCAGAGGAATGCCAGAGTAATCAGCTAAAGAAACTTAAAGAGATTTGTGAAAGGTAAGGCATGTTGTAAACAAACATTTGTCTTACACCATTGCATCTAAACACACTAAACGGAATAAGCTCCTGCAAGATAGTGGGACTTAATTACTTTCTTTATATGCTTAAGCTTGTACTATCAGTTCTGTTCTTTTTCCTACCTTTCTTTTTCTTTTATTCAAAAAGTTTGTTTGTTGCAGAGAAAAGAAAGAGTTGAAGAAAAAGATGGACAAAAAGAGGCAGGAGAAAATCACAGACGTTAAATCCAAGGATAGGAGTCAAGTGGATGAGTAAGTAGAGTCTCTAGCTCTCACCTTGAAGTCTAAAAGGTGTTGAAAAACTGATAAAGATGCTAAAGTTCCAGGCTGATTTTTAGATGTACTTTTGGTTACTCCTCTCCCCAGCAACCAAAGTTACTGGAGGAGGTAGGCAACAGCATGCATTGTAGAGCTTTGGTGATTATGCATGGCGATATTTATTTAGTTATATATTTAGAAGATCTGTGTCCCATCTTCAGAACTTGGAAGTATTGCTTTTTTAGGTGATAGGTGACAATTCCCATGGTCCACCAGCTACTGACCATGCTGGCTGAGGGATTCTGAGACCTGTAGTTCAAGACTCCTCCTTACTCTCAAATTTCTGAGCTCTGCGCATCTTTCAATCAAGCAGGCAATTCAGTAAGTTGTAACCACACATGCATGCACATACATACATAAACAGAAAACTATCAGAAGCTCACAACCCTTCATTTGTGTGATCTGTTGGTGGTCTCTGCCAGAAAATTTGAACCATTTTGTAGTTTACTAAATGGAATTAGACTCTTCCTGTGCCATCTAGTGTTAGTTTTTCCTTATTTAACATAACTGAGGTATAGCTTATGAGCAAAATATTTGTGGCAGAATCAGTGTATTATATACTGATAATATGAGATAAGAATTAATTGAATAGAATCAGTAGTTTTTGCTCTTGCTCCCAGGGAGAAGACAGAAATGATTCGATCGTATATTCAGGAGGTGGTGCAGTACATTAAAAGGGTGAGTCTGCTGCATACAGACACAGTAAAAAAATATCTGTTTTCGCATACAGTTTGAAGATAACAAGCAAATTTCAGTAAGTACACAAATTTCTTCAAAGTAATAAATGGTAAAGCCTCAGGCTACAGTAGCTTGTCTAAAATATGGGGAGAAAGGTGGGACGTATCTGTGTCTCATGTCTGATAGCATAATGGAACAGAAAGTATGAGGAACTGAAGAATCCTCTTCCTGTTCCTATACGGTGAGGCAATGAACATAATCTCTAAGTCATATGGCGAGAATTGCTTGCAGATGCTTGCAAGAATATACAGATAGAACAGAATAGGCATACTTATAAAAGCAAGGGTTTGGTTCCTCATTCAAAGGCACAAATTGAGCAGGGGCCTATTCATACCTTGTTAGAAGCGGCCTGCAAGCAAGGTCTGCTCTACAACAGGCAGGCTTACTGTTTCCCTGCTTGCTTTCCTTCTATTCCCCCCTCTTTCCACCAAGCCCAAGTTTATTTCTGAATGCACACATCAGCTTACTTACAATTTCACATATCTATCTGCCCATCTGTCTGTCTACCTGTAGCATCAAGGACGATGCCAGAGGCAGCCGCAGGAAAGATATCAGGGGCTCCATCTTCTCTGTAGAGCTTTCCATTCTTGCTTGAGATGACCTTCTCCTTGATTTAACTTGATATAAACAGCACTTTTTCCTTGAGCTGGAATATAGAGTCCCAGTCTCATTGAGGATATATCGTCTGTCAGTCAGATGGTCTACAGTCAGCAGGATACAAATAGGATGAATTCTAGCAGGCTCAGTTCAAGGAAACAGTGCATGAGGTTTGGCCAGGGAGAAGGTCTTCCCAAGTGGAGATGGCTAAATCTGTCTCATTGTCCCACAAAGTGAAGTCTAAATTTTTTTGATCAACTTTGACATGAAACTAAATGAAATTTTCACCTATTACTAGGAAGGTTGGGAAATTCTTTCACCTGCATTTGAATTTTTGCAAATTCGTTGAATTCTGATCAATTAAAATGTTCAACTCTCTCTATTCTGCAGAACTGAGGTTCTTTTCCTGGCAGAAAGTGAGGTGGATCTGTTCATTTCCTTACTGGGCGTGGTAGGAGAAGTAGCCATCCCATTTCCCTTCCCAGCATCAATAGATAGTTCACCAAGGAGCAACTTGGAAGCACAGCTGGTAGGCAGGGGATTTTCAGACTTCATGAACTACTGCTTCCAAACGTTTGCAGGAGTTCCCCCAGCCAGACCTCTGGGGGGATTTTGCTGGAGGAGGGGAGGAAAAATCCCTTGAGGTATCTGTAATCACTTTCATCTGAGATATAATGGCTTTTCCCAGGCATGATGGAGGACATAACTAGTCAGGGCTCCAAGGCATTATGGGTCTGATAGTTTCCTGCAAGGCACCCTGTATGGAATACAGTAGGCAGGGACACTACAGACTCATATGCCCCTGCAGTTACCACTCACTTCTTCCATCTTTATCATGTCCGAGAAAAGCCACTATTTCTCAGGGGAAAGTATTACAGACACCTGAAAGAATGGGGGTTGTTTGGCTAAAGCCTCCAGAAGCCTACTGGGGGAATTCCTGCAGACCTCTGGGGACTGTAGTCTGTGAATTCCGAAAATCCCATGCCTAATGGCTGGCTCTTTTCATGTTACTCCTTACACCAGCTTTAGGTCCTCCTCAGATTTCTTTGGACTAACGCTTGCTTGCTTACCAGCAAGCACAGCCAGAAATGGTGGGACTGCTTTTGGCTAACAAAAATGTGCCGTTTGCCTGTGTTCCAATGCACCAAAAGATAAATATTTCAGGGAGGTCATTAGGAACTTAAAATGTCTATTTCAGAAAGGACCTCCTTCCTGCCCTTTTCTGGATCATTCTTTTTAAAATGGCCTCTCTCAAAGTTGGGAAGATAGCCTTTCTAGATTATGTCACACATTATTTTCCTTTCGGGAGGTTACCGAGTAAGATCACCACTTTTCCCAGGATTAATTTTCCCCCTCATTCTTTTATTGAAATGAAAAATGTTTTAAAATCATATATGAGTGATGCTGAGAAAGGAAGAAACATTAACCGTTGAAGGTGCAACCAGTCAAGCAATAATCCTACATTATGGATTTAGGAGCCGAGTGCAATTATTGTGATCCAACATAATCCCAGAAATGAATAGATAAGGCTTGTGTTTTTCCAACTTAAAAAAAAACCCAAAATAAAATAGTTGATGTTGATTGTTAATGCTTGTTATTTTATCCTTTCTACATGTTTTTTTAATTGGTTCTTGGATAAAAGCTTGGAGGGTTCCAGAAGTCCAGGCTTATCATGAGTTGGAAACTTCTTATTCTGCTCGTCCAATATTCTTTGTATTTTCTTTTCTGTTTTCTCCTGCTCTTTTCCCCCTCACTTGTCTTTCTCTCCAGCTCATTGTCTGTCCAGTCTTTGTCTCTGGTCTCTATCCTTATCTCCTGCTCCTTATCAGATAGCAGACAATTATCTTTCTCTTTCTGTCCACCTCTGTCTTTCTTTCTTACTCACTTATCAGCTGTTGAGAAGTGTGAGGTCCTCCAGGGGAGACCACCACACAGAGTTGTTGAGGAGTCGGGGGGGGGGGGGGCTGTGAATAAATGAATATGCCAGGCCTGCCTACAGCTTTGTCCCTTGGGAAGGTTAGGGACATCTGCCATCTGGTGAATTCAGATGGTATTGCAGACTACTGACCAACACTGTTGTTGTTGTTTAGTCGTTTAGTCGTGTCCGACTCTTCGTGACCCCATGGACCAGAGCACGCCAGGCCCTCCTGTCTTCCACTGCCTCCCGGAGTTGGGTCAAATTCATGTTGGTAGCTTCGATGACACTGTCCAACCATTTCATCCTCTGTCGTCCCCTTCTCCTCTTGCCTTCACTCTTTCCCAACATCAGGGTCTTTTCCAGGGAGTCTTCTCTTCTCATGAGATGGCCAAAGTACTGGAGCCTCAGCTTCAGGATCTGTCCTTCCAGTGAGCACTCAGGGTTGATTTCCTTTAGAATGGATAGGTTTGATCTCCTTGCAGTCCAGGGGACGAACACTAGTGACTAAAAATTATGTTATATGATGCGCACATATTTTAATTAACTATAATTAATTCATTAATTTCAAAAGCTATATAACCCCGAATTGCACAGACCTCTTGTATCCGTGCTGACTGCCGAGTGTTCAGTTTTTTGTTCTGGAGCTATAGCAGATAAACACAGATACAGAAATAAATGTGCATTCTCTTTTATTGTCAGAGATACTGAATTATTAGACAACAAATGATTTAATTATAGAGAACAAATGATTTAACGTTACAATATTCCACTAAGCTTCTTTACATTGTGCTACACCAAATGGAATTTCAGTACAGAACTGAAAAATTAAACCATGCGTGTTGAGTACAATATATTGTTTTATTATTTAATCTCAGCTAGAAGATGCTCAGAGCAAAAGACAAGAAAGACTTGTGGAGAAACACAAGGAGATTCGTCAGCAAATACTGGATGAAAAGCCCAAGGTAAGATGTTTTGGACAGTAGCATACTTTTGTACTGCTTAAAGTGAACCTCGTATCAGGCTGGCACTTGTGAGTGTAACCAGTGATAGACAGAGAAGACAGACAGACATTTCATCATATAGAAAAAGAATGGGCAATGTTTATTTACAGATGAATATATATTTAAAACCTTTATCTTCACAAAAGTGATACTGTTGTTGTTTAATTTGTAGATTATCCATGTAGGCCACACAGTGTAAAGACTGTATTTGACCACTAGAGAGAGCCCAACACTGACATATTTATAGCAGTGCAAAACCCAGATGGTTTTTACCAGGGAAAAAAGGAGATGCAAAAATCCAAGGGTTTTAGTACTGGAGTAAATTAAGAAAACACTAAGGGAGTTAGACACACTACAGATGTGTCTCACAATGCTGGTGTTCAGCATGGTACACGTTGTGCAATGCACCCTGTTCTCCCTCTCGAGTGAATAGATGGCATAGGTATACATATTTTGACAAAATGGTGTATTCTGTTTGTTTTGTGCATCATCCTATATGAGGCTGCTTCCAGTTTCCAATATTTTACTAAGGTTATTTTCAAAGCCATTATTAGATATGCTGTTAATTAATGGTAAGCTACAAGTTTATAGGGGAATATCTAAACAAAGATTTAAAACAGTTATTATCTTGGTGATCCTTTTTGATTGTGAGAATGCTTTTTTTTTAGCCTATTATATCTGTTAATCCCTTATGGAAATAGGTGTCACCTTCTCTTCAATGATCAACATGGGGTGTTTGTGTATAAAGTATGCACTAGTTATTTCGTAGAGTTTTTGGTGGGCAGGTGGTGTTGGATAATACAGTTCTCAAGTCATGATCTCACAGCCATTTTTGTTTGTGGTTTCCTTTGGCTAGAGGATGATTGCTTCAGTGATCCAACAGGTTTAGTTTTTAGCCCAGTTTCAGTAGCAGAGAGAAATATCCCTAACTACCTCTCTTTCTGTCCAAATTGCTTTCCATTAAAGTCAAGTAAATTATTCGTATCTGGTGGATTTTAAGATTATTGTGTGAGCTTTCCAAGGGCTTAATATTAGTAATGCACAGCTTGTTGAATGTATTAAACAGCATCTGAGTTTGGATGCACATTCTGTTATGTATCGTTAGATGTTAATGGTATTTGTTAATTCTCTAAATGGTACTACTTACATAGCCAAAATGGCATCACCCTTGGGTAGTTTTCAAGAGGCTGGGGAGAACCCCAATGTTTGTGGAAGATCAAGATAATCAAGGAAACCTAAGTTAAGGGGGCCTCAGAAACAACCCAAGGAGAATAGGACTTCTTCTTTGTGTGTGTGATGCTGATTGATGGCAGCAGGATGGGATATGGGAAAACAGGAGGTGGAGGATGGCATAGGGCATCCACGTTGCATAATTTTCACAGGCCTTCCCCTACGCTGTGTTATACGCTAGGGCATCCAACACATTCTGCAGAGGTTTCATTGGTTTTCCAATACTATGGAGGAAAGAAATGGAAGCAAAAGAAAAAGTTTTACTTGTCCTCAGCTGGATGTGTCCCATCCAGTAGTCTGTGAATGACCTTGTCCTGTGATATGCCTGATAACGGATGTTAGACTGCCAGTTATTGTCACTGCTAATAATTTAATGAGCAATTTGAGGAATGCTCTGTATCCACCTTTTACTCACCTGTTGTGCATTTATTTCAAGAAAATTGTTGCAAATAGGATACTGCACCTGACATTGTGCTAGACCAGGGTTTGTTTGTTTTTTGTTTTCTCCTCCAAACGGCAGCCCTTTATGCCATCCAGCAATCCAGAGAGTACCTCAGTCCTCCAGAGCTGAGATATCAGAGGTGGGGCGAATTTGCCCTCCTCATGGTTCCAGCAATGAAAGTACTTCTGCCAGTGATGCCATTAGATCCTGGTCATGAATTTCTCCAGCTTAGCCTCATAGCCTTTGCACAGCCACATTAGAATGATGCAGTACTTAATGCACACATTCCATAAGAAAGGCATAACAGGGTCCACCACAGCTTTAGAAAATAATCATAACCTGGTGTTTCTATATGTTCAAAGTCTTCATGCCACATGCTTCCTTGCAAGGGCCTGTTCCAGATCTCTGCACACAATAGTCATGAAAAGATTGACATCAGTGAAGAAAAACAGAAACACAATGGGCAGGCCACAACCATTATGATTTATTGTTCCCTTCGTTGCATCAGTTTCATGCAACAGGTGTGTTCTTGAAATGGTACAAGCAACATGAATTATAACTTTTATATTTATAATTAAAAAAAACATTTTAATGAGTGGCACTTTGCCACACCTATTTGCATAGCATTCTTACACCCAACCTGCACCATGAAGACCAGCTTTTATTTAAGCCTTATACCCTCTTCCCTGTTGCTCATCCCAACCAGCTTCATCCAGGTGGTTCATTGATACTTCCTAGTGTGTTGACCGGCTTTAGAGCAAGTGGATATGTCAACACGGATCGATGCTTCTGTTTCCTGTGGTTCCTTTTCTTTCTGCCTTTTTTCAAAAAAGTTAGAATACTCCAATTGCAGAAGACCCAGTTTGGATTGAGATGGTGGCACTGGAAAGAGGGAATAAACATTTCCCGTGTATCGCAAACGGCTTTCCTCCCTGCCCCCTCATAACATTCCCCATGACTTTTCCCCTGCCAACAGACAAGTAGCTTTAAGGGGTGATGGTTGCAAAAAGAGCAGGGAGGATAAGAGTGAAGCATTTCTCTCATATTCTCTGTTATCCCTGATTGTAATGGCCAGTGATTGTTTTTTATACGGAGGAGAAAAGCCCGGGCCTTAAAGGAAAGACGTATGGTACACGGTGAACCATGCAGTTTGGCAGCCTTAACTTGATTTGTATTGCATTAGAAACTGAATGTCAGCAGTTCAAAGTATCTCTGAAATTCTCGTTCCAAGTCTCATTTGATAGGCTTGGATTAAAGTTGGTCTTGGCAGACTTGACTTGTGCCTCAAAAATGTCTTTCACCTGCTGTTGCTTGATGTCAGAACAGCTGCTGTCAATGGGGAGAGATTTCAACCATCCTATTTTTAGCACACCTGTCCAGCAGTCTAAAGGTGTCCTCTAATTCTAATTGCTTCCCTGCTTGTGCAGGTATTAGAAATTCAATAATCCAGGAGACAGTTTCCTATTATAGATGCCTGAAGGAATATGAGGACATGCTCTTCTTCTCCCCCACAACAGAGCAAATGCTTTGGACAATGTAAATGTTCGTCTAGTGCTATTTATTATATTCATTAATGACTTTAAAAACAGAATGGGGAAGTACCAAAGCAGGAGAGGATGGAAGTGTTTTGCAGTCCAGGATTATAAGTGACATTTATCACAGCAAATTGGAAGAATTGACAAATGAAAAAGGATTACACATTGCATAAGAATACATCAAATAAGCATGAATATGAAATGTCAGGCTAGGTTAAAACAAAGACCTTGCTATTTAGGCGATTTCCTGTGCTTCAGTTTACCAACCTGCTGGGCAACCATAGAATGCTAGGCAGATGTCATACTGGGCTGCAAGGAAAGGAGCATCATGATCAAGAGGGAGGAGATAATTCACCCCACTCTGCCTAGCAATGGTGAATCCTTTGTTCTGTGCTATTGCTGGACTTCAGAAATGACGTATGGAAAGCTGGAAGTAATCCAGAGGAGAGCAACAAAGTTAGGTATAGATCTGGAGAATATCACACATAATAAGACTGAAAGAGGTTGGGCTTGTTTTATCTGGAGATTTGAAGGATGGTTAACTTGTGCTTTCACACATATGGTCTGTGATGTGCTGCTCAATTACATTATTTATCATCTCATCTGCTTTTTTGTGAGAATGAAACCTTTATTTCTTTTTGTACTTGTAGTTTCTTTGAACTTTATTTTCCCAGCTTGCTTACCTGTAATCCTGATGGAATTCATTGTAGACTCAGAATGCTTGTGTATAGTTTTAATAGGAGGATGGGTCCACTTTGGCTATGATGAGGCATGCTGTGTAAATAGAAATAATACATGATTGTCTTAAGTAGGAGAGGAGTTTGCCATTTTTGCCTGCTATTAAAAAAACTGTGGCTTCACAGTCCAGAATTCATACAGAGCTTATTAAACAAGCAACTGGTTTGTTTGCTGGTTCACCATTTATATCCCATTTTTCAATTTAAAAAAAGCAAAACACCTCAGACTTTGACTGAAGTTTTGCAGGGATGGGGGTAAGAGTTTTCTTGAACAGTTCTGTTTAGTTCTCATCAGGGTCTTCCCACACAGCAGAGTTTCTGACTGCATTTAGCCAAATGTACCAATGTCTGAAGAGGAGCTTGCATGTCCACCCACATATTTTCAGACAAAGGCCTTAATAGAGCTTGATGTCTACTCATCCTGGCAAAGTGCAAACCTATAAGCAAACTACTTAGAAGCCCAACCAGGTCCAGGAGTGAATCCAGGAATGATACCTATGGACCAGGAACAACACCTAAGGACCAGGAGCAGCTTGTGGGCCAGGATGGGAAATATCCCACCCCAGAATTTCATGGGGTGCCCTCGGCCACAGACATGAGCTACCCACAGTCAAGAGATCGGGGACTGTTCTTGCCTCCCGTTTCTTCCTTCAAACAGCTAGCTGATGGCAGTTAAAGTCATTAGTGATGGCAGTTTCCTATTTGTTGTTGTTTAGTCGTTAAGTCATGTCCGACTCTTCGTGACCCCCATGGACCAGAGCACGCCAGGCCCTCCTGTCTTCCACTGCCTCCCGGAGTTGGGTCAAATTCATGTTGGTAGCTTCGGTGACACTGTCCAACCATCTCGTCCTCTGTCGTCCCCTTCTCCTCTTGCCTTCACACTTTCCCAACATCAGGGCATGACATAAAAGACATGGTTTAGAATTTTTTTTTTAAAAAAGGATAGATACCAACATTAGGTTGGGATAAGTCTGTAGATGCCATTTTCCAAAATGGCTACCATGTAGTCTTCTGTAACAGCTATCTCTTGAACTAGGACACCTGTATGCAGAAAGGTCTGTATCGAACCATAGGTTTTTGGTGTAAATAAACCAGTGGTGATACAAGTGAATATTCGCAATTAAACAGCAAGGAATCATTATGTATGTATGTATGTATGTATGTATGTATGTATGTATGTATGTATGTATGTATGTATGTATGTATGTAATTCCAAGTTCTAAGTTTCATAATCGTGTGTATGTGTGGTTATGAATTGTGTTAGTAAACAAAAACTGGATGCAGATGTTGTTTATCAAGCTTCTAAATAAATGCAATAAGGGTAGTAATACACAAATTAGAAAGCATACTACTTGCAAGTTACACATTTGCAAAGTATAGTAAAGCAGGCATCATTTCAGTCCTAGGTACATATTCTTATCCATTGTTTTAGACAGTCACAAACTACAATCTGTCGAATGGTAATGTATTACCTTTGCTTGCCTTCAGATTTATACCACACAGAAATGCATGGGTCAAGTAGCAGAAAGATTTTTACCAGAAGATTTGTATATTGCCATAAAACAAGCTGTGAGTTTGGTGGTGGTAGTAACTCACTGGTACAAATTCTCCGTTTGTATCCAGTATTGATATATTTTTAGTACACTAGTGTACAACTCTTCGTTTGTATCCTCACTCATTTTTTCAGCATGTATTTTTTGATGAAAGGATGTTTTGATAGCCAAAGCCTTGTGAAAAATTAGTTCCCATTGAGAAATATATATAATTTGTCATCTTTTGTCCAATTGTATTCTTAATTTTTTTCTGGAGGCTCTTTGGCATTTCCTCCAATTTCAAGTCAAAAGTAACTACATTGGAAAGTCTTTAGTTTTGCTTCACAACAAAATGATCTGCTTGAAACATTTCATAAATGATTGACTTTCGGCTGCCACATTTCATCAACGTACCATGATATGCACCATAGATAATTCATGCTGTCACACTTGGGGAAGAGTAGAAGAACATTTCACATTTGTCTATAACCTTCTGTCTGTGTCTGAAGCAATAAGGCTCTTCATAAGTCCAAAGAGATTAAGAAATTGACCCCAGTAAGCACGTATTTATGATTTCTTCTGACAAGCCTTTGGGAACCCTTGGGAAGGACATTTTAGTTTGTTGACTGTGAAAACTGTGTGTGGCACTGTGGAGAATTGCTTTCCTTGAGAAGTGTCCTCAAATGCCTAATTCCGTGAAGAATGTCCCAAGTATTTGCTAATGTCTGTCACTACCCATTTTTATATGTATTACAGCTTTACTTAGGATTAGCGCTGTACAGATGTGTGTTGTTCACTGTGGGCTCCACCATGCCAAAGGGTCCTATTTTCTTGAGAGTGGTGGTAGCTCCACTTTTATGGAAGCTGCAAAACTCAGGCTGTATGGAAATTATTTATTATACAACAATATTGCCAACAATGTGGTGGATCCCTTCATCACCACGGTAGAGAAGTACGGACTGTTTAAATTGGGATGTAAATCCATGTGCAAAAGTAAGAAACCACAAAATTTTTCTCACAACTGCAATGTTTTTTAGTTAGTCACTATGAGAATTTATGCATTTACAAGAATGAATGTTGTGCACAGTGTGGAGATTGCACACATTGTTTCCAGAAGCTACAATTCATAGGAGATTTTTTTGCCAGAAAAGAAGGGATTGTGGAGGCCTGGGAACTGCAAGAACAACTGGGAGGATGCAGGTGTTTCCAGAGTCACACTTAGCCCACCCCTGACCCAAATGGCTACATTTTGGAAAAGAAAAGGTAGTATATGATTTAGGAATACATATATAATATTTCATGCAGTGTGCTTCAAAGCCAACTGCTTGCAAAGATAATGAGGAATCAAATGGAGGGAAACTTTATATAAATAAAAGCTTTATTTCATATCTGTTTTTATATCTTGCTACATAAATGCAAATGTTCAATGATTCAGCTCTGAGTTTGCACTTACCTTGTACCCCGAAACCCGCTACTATAACAAAGATGTTATAGATGTGTCAGACCCCACTTGGGGGCGCTTTGTACATTTGCTTTATAAGTCAGTTTATTTGCAAAGCTGCATATCTTCTAGGGTCCATAAGCATAATATGAAATCCAAAAATATTTTTAATGTAACTTCTGAGAAGTCACAGGCATTTCATTTTGTCTTGCAAAAATCATCCTTACCGTCATAAGAAGCTGTAGGCACATAACTTTAACATATATGAAAATAGAACTTAAGTTGAAGGCACACAGTTAAATCTAAA
Source organism: Intellagama lesueurii (assembly GCA_037013535.1). NCBI lineage: Eukaryota > Metazoa > Chordata > Lepidosauria > Squamata > Agamidae > Intellagama > Intellagama lesueurii. Next base: position 204,490,578 of record JBAJHW010000001.1, on the reverse strand, counting down.
ATATAGGAACATAATATCTTTTAAGAGTCAAGATTCTTTTGAGGGTAAAAAGAAAAATGAGAATCTTTTAAGTGCAGTCTAATGCAAGAACTACATCTCTTAAAATATTAAAGTCATCAGGACTAAAAATACATAAAGTAAAAAAGCACTGTTTAGCTCTAAGCATGTTTAGATGCAAATAAAACCAATACAAATTGTTCTCACCCAAATCATCTAGAGTACAGTTAAATGTCTAAGGAAAAACCATTGTTGCTATTCTGGTGCCTCGTCTCTGTTTACGATATGCACTCTGTTATTTTGTGTCTCACAGATTAAGGATGTGAGAAATTGCCAGTTATTTATACTCTGAGTTTTTGTTTATCTGACTCGCTACAAAGCAACAGCTATACTTCTTAGAAGTGATGACTATTTTTTCCATTGACCTTGTTTACATATTCAGCTTGCCTTTACCTATAAGCAGAAGAATAAACATGCTTACATCACATCTGCCCACAAGCAATCAGTTGTCTCTATTTACACCAATTACTCATCAGATGTCAGTGTTTACTATTTTCATATCTTTTGTGTATATATTGGATAGCAAAATGAAGTGGGTGATTGTCAAATAATTGTAATGATCTCACTGACCGTTTCCTGGAGCTAATTGTAGTAAACAATGTTTTTATGTCATAAGGTTAAAAGAACTATACTTTTAGAGCAATTTTCTATACCTCCCCCCCCCCCCCAATAATTGTTCTAATACTCTTACACAGACAAGGTAGCAAGCTTTGACAGATTTGGATGGTGACTATTGGCCATTTTGGAAAACAGGCTTCCACAGAGATTTGCAATACTATAATTATGTCCACCTGCCCCCCCCCCCCATTCCAAACTACGTTTATTCTATCATTTCCTCCCCACAAATAACTGGCTTGATGATTTAATTAGTTTAGGGCAGTAATTGTTTACTTCAGCCTAGAGATTATAGGTAGCCCTGCCTGGTTGTGTAAAAAACCAAGTATAGTCAGAGAAGCACTGTGTTTATGAACATGATCCAAAGGTCAAGAATACAGCCAAAGTTATGCAGAATGGAGGTAGACAAGGACCAGGAACAAATTCAGGAATGAGGGTCTGGATGCCAGACATTAGGAGCAAGCAAGATGCACAAGGCTGCCAGGTTTCAAAGAGATAGGGCCTGTGTTGTTTAAGCAGTGGAAAAGGGAGAACTACACATCTAAGTAGCATGGTTCTCCAGAAACCCACTACAAACATTTGGATGAATTCTCTAGATTTTCTGCACTTGACAAGACCCTTACTCTTTGGGAATTTACTTACCTTCAAGGAGCCTTCTCATACCCCAGAAACCTGGTGTTTCTTGGTCCTTGGTTGTTTGCATCACCAACTGGAGGCCACCTGCATCTGTGCCTTCTGGCACCAATGCATGCTGAGGTTAAATGTTTGCTTTGCCGCCGCCTCTGATTTCGTGGCTTCTTCCTCAGGGTCCCAGATGTCATTGGCTCCAGGTTTGCTGTAGTTGAGGAGCATGGAATGTGTAGAGTATTTGTGGGACTTCTGCTGTCTTTGGGAGCTTATTGGGAATCTTGTCTCAAAAACGTCTTCTGGGAATGAGATTTCTGGCCAAGATCTGGCATGACACTTGTCCACAGGAGGCTGGAAGATTAAATGAATGGGTATTTATTTATGTATTGGCATAATATTCCCAATGTAGGTTTGAAAAAGGATTAGAATGTAAACTCTAGTAAGTTAAAAACCACGAAAAGTTCAAAGCAGAAAATCTAGGTATTGCTTCCAGTTATTTTCCCAACTGTATCTCTGGAAGAGTGGAATTTGCTGCTTCCCAATTTGGCCCCTTCCAGCAATGTTTAGCATGCCGTGTAGCCCGCCTGAATCCAGATTTCATTCCTAAAATTTCTTTGTTACTGCCAAGTTTTCCAGCTATTTCTTCTTCTTCTTTTCTAAAGGGACTCCTTAATTTTATTTGGACATTGGGGAATAATTTGCTTAAAATATCTCTCAGTGGCCAAAATCCTCTTGTGTATCTACATAAATGGCATAATTTTGAAGGCAAATTGCCCCAAGTTAGGAAATCACACTATCAGCTGTACAGTTACTTACATAACTCAGCATGCAGCATATATCTACACAGTGATTTCTTAACTTCATGCAATTCACCTCCAAAAGTTACACCACTTGTGTTAGACCAGGGAAACTAGACAAGAGGATTCAGGCCAATGGGTGGTATTTCTCAAGCAGGTAACAGGGCACTGAGCTGGTAAAGAATGTTCCAAAGTGTGTAACGGTGATCAGATGAAAAAAAAATCCATCTACTAGCAATTCTTCATAAATTGTGTGATGCAGTGCAGATTACACAATTCAACTTGTGTATTGTTGCATAAAGCTTCAGTATCCACAGTGTAAGAGTTCTACTCCTGCTTTCTACTCTCTTGCAATCAGCAACAGTAACAAAGTATAGAAAAGAGCATCATAGAAAAAACTTATGGAGCAAAAAATAAACTTGGTAATAACACCATAAAATGCATGGAAAAAGAAAAAGATGCATAAACCTGTGTGACTTTCTTGAGTTTCCTGTCTTAAAGTTCAACAGGTTTTATATTTGATAAAACATCTACATAAATTACAGTAGCTATCAATAATTTCCCCCGCTACCTTTGTGTATGAAAAGATCATGGAAATTTCAAATAGCCTTCCCACAAGGTTCGGAGCAAATTAAGGAATTCCCCCCTCCCCATTTTTTTAAATACTATTTTGGCTTAAGTGAAAAGGGTTGGTTTCTGACACAGACCTTCATTAAACATCATAACCAGCAAGCAGAATGAACAGAGAATCATCCAGAACAGGGAAAACTGGAAAAAGCTTTAAAATATATTGATATTGGGCTGTTGGCATAATTGTTCTTCTCTGTGCCAGATGCAATTCTTTGCCAGTTTTACTCATTTGCATAATCTCATTTTTTTAAAATGAGGTGATTGTACATGAGCTAACAGGATTATCATGCTAAAGCTTGGAAAGAATCTACTGTTTGTTGCACATAAATCTTTGTAAATGGATTTTAATGCATGCTCAGTGGTAGCTGAAGCATAGATGCATGTGGCTGGTTAGGGAATCAATTATAATTTAGCAGTATTAGGGCTTAGTCTTGGGGAAACCAGATTAGTTACCTGATCACAGCAGTTAACACTCAGCCCAAGATCCAGAATACTGCAGAACTAGCTCTGGGATGTGCACAGAATATTATTTGAAGCCTTTATATTGGGGACAACTGCTCCCAGTGTTGCATGTCAAGTTAGTTAAACTTCTAGAAATTGTTTGATATATGGCATGGTGTTTAAGAAACCCCCAATTTGTATGCCCAGGTGTTTCAGCTCTCCTAAAGTTGAATGGCTATTGTTGCCATTAAGCAGGGTGAAGAGCCTCCAATAGGAGTCACCAAAAGCAGCAAAATGTGCCATTTCTTCCCTCACTACCCAGCTCACCACTGGTTTATGCCTCGTCTGGTTCCTGTGCTTCGTGCCCTCCCTGTATGGCAGCAGGTGCTGCTCTTGCCACAGCCCACCCGCCTTCATCGTAAGGAGCACAAGCTGCTCAAAGCAGCCAGTGTGTCTGTAAGCAGAACAGGAACTGTTTCCTAGGGAGCATGTGAGATAGGAACATGGTGGCACATTCATGGGGCTGCAAAGATGAACGGCAGCAGAAGGCTAGGGTGGGAGAGCTTGGAATGCCAGGACAAAGTAGCTATCTGGATCCTGGCCTCTGTGGCTATTTGGCCTGACTCCAGGGGAGCCAATGAGAGTTCAGAACTCCTGGTGGTATTTTTTCCAGGTGACATCTAGAACCTCCTAGCGCAAGGGGTTCTCCATTCCAGGCAGAGCAGTCAGCCAGCTTTCGTCCTAGTCAACCACTTCTTCTTAAGAAATCCTTTTAAAACTGCAAATAACTGAAAGTCACAAGCAGGAATATTTGGTACATTCTCTTCGTATATTTATAGAATAACCATATTAGGGCAACTGCACAAATGTATTCAAGCTCAGAGACACAAATATATCAATTTTAGTAGCAGTCTTTGCAGTACAAATCTTCCCCTTTTGGCATTTCTGTCTTGGTTTTTGATGTTTATATTAATATGACAAATTATATGTGTGTATTTATATGCGAGCTGTCTGGTTAGCTAAGGGAGCTAGGTATCCAGCTGCGGAGGCCAAGGTTGGGAGTACATTTCCCTATTGTGCGTCCCAGGAGAAAAGCCAACCTTGTGTAGCCTTGAGCAAGCTGCACAGTCCCCAGTGCACCTCTAGAAAGAGAGACTGGTAAACTGCTTCTGAGTACCTAGAAAACCCTGGAAAGGGACACCATAAACTGGAATCAACATGATGACATAGTTATTATTATTAATTATGTGTGTATTGATGTATTTGCAAATTCTGAAGGATATAGTAATACAGTAATGAGTTAGTGTTTCAGAATGATCCTTTGGCTTTATGTTCTTTCAAACCAGTTGAAGAGGTTTTTATACTGTTTACATGGTCTTATCTCAGATACCTGCCAGCACAATCTTGGAATTGTAAGCTTTCTTTCTTGAAAGAGGCTTTTGCACATTAGAAATTGTAAATGAGTGTGACTATTGTTTGGTTTGTATTTGTCCTGGTACACTCTTTTTAAATTTATCCTTCTTCCAACAGTACGTGTATTCTTATCCCCGTGGCAAACAGGTCACAAAAGATGTATGTAGCTATCTGAAATGACACTCAGCGTGATAATTAGATTCAGCTTCTTGCTTAGTACTTATGCATACATGGGTACCTAAGGGATCAATACATTCAGAGCAGTGCCTGAGCTACTACCTGATACTGCCTTTAGATGTTTGTACTACCGATTTTGCCAGTTACACTAGATACCTGGATTTAACAAAGCAGATATAGTTCTAATGAGGAAAAATGCATTCATTAAAAAGCAATGCAGTACTAAGATGGTATATTTGTAAGGAGTAGTGTAGATAATTGCCAAGTACGTCAGAAAGGAGAAAAAGATATCATTTGATACTAGATATACTGGTGACCAGAAGGGACGTGGTGGCGCTGCGGGTTAAACCGCAGAAGCCTCTGTGCTGGAAGGTCAGAAGACCAGCAGTCATAAAATCGAATCCACGCGACGGAGTGAGCCCCCGTCGCTTGTCCCAGCTCCTGCCAACCTAGCAGTTCGAAAGCATGCAAATGCAAGTAGATAAATAGGTATCACCACAGTGGGAAGGTAACGGTGTTCCATGTCTAGTCGCGCTGGCCACGTGACCACGGAAACTGTCTTCGGACAAACGCTGGCTCTATGGCTTGGAGACAGGGATGAGCACCGCCCCCTAGAGTCGGACACGACTGGACTAAATGTCAAGGGGAAACTTTACCTTTATACTGGTGACCTATGTAAGACTGTCATGACAAAAACTCCATTAAATATCTGCATTGGAACAAAATTTGGAAAACATACATTTCCAGGTGACAACTCCCAGAGTCCCCCACCCAGTATAGCCAGGAAATGGGAACGGACCTTCAGGTTATCTCATTCAGTTCCTTTTTGACACAGGAAATCTGCTGCTACAGCTTACTTCATAAACTTAGAGGTCCTTAACAAAGGAGTAAACACAGCCTTCCAAGGTGGGCTGTTCCCTCTCACAAAATGCATGCTATCATGAAGTTCTACCTAATGTTTAGTCAAAATCCCTTCTCTTTCAGTTTGAACCTACTGGTTCTAGTTTTGCTCCTCTGAGAGTTACTGTGCAGGATACTTAACATATTTATTAAACCCGGTCCTAATTCTGTATAATAATTGAGGCAACAGTTAGAAGCCTTACTTCTGCTGTTGGAGTGATGGTGCTATTTCAGCTTTGGCTGATGTTTACTTTTTAAGCTTTAGATTTTATGGGCCCTTTTGCTCTGCAAATCAGTGCTTGTTGACCTCTTGTGACCTAAAAGTCAGCTACTAAGGTAATAAATGAAGAAAGAACTCTGCTTTGGCAACTAGAGGCACACAATGACACATACAAAAGTCTATGTGGTAGTAGGAGAATTGGAAACCTTCACAATGAGCTACAGCTCTTAGCCATTAGAGGAAATGGCTCATTATGGTTAAATAATAATCCATTGTTATTTGAGATGGTCTCAGCCCCTGTGACACTAATCCTTTCATTCAGTTCTCTTCAAGTCTGACAATGCCAGCTGCTCTCTCATTGAAAGTGCTATGGGAGGGGCTGACTTTTGATGTTCCTTAACTACATAGTCCTCATTGCAATATTTGTGCAAATTATAATTTGAGATAGGTATCAAAAATGTATGCATGAATTTGTATGCTAGTTGTGCATGCACTCTCTTGGACTGCCCTAGTTACCAGCTTCTTTGCTTTTTCACATTAAGAGGTATGTCAGAGATTATTCCTTAATGTGCTAGGTTTTGACTTAAGGAGACAGTTAGATTAGTTGGTTTCAACATGTGCAACAAACACAAAAGTAATGTGGCACCTTTATGACTATATATATATATATATATATTCCTATGTGAGCTCTTGGATTAGAATCCCTGAAAGATCACACTAAAATGAATCTGTTAGCTTTATAAGTGAGAGAATACTTGTTTTGACCAAGAAATCATAACACATTTTAGAAAGTCTAATGCAGCAGTTAGGAATTTGTAGGTCCCCTGCTTTTGTTGGACTACAAACCCCATAATCCTTGACCACTGGAGATGCTGGCTAGAATTTCTGGGAGGGGAAGTTCAACAACTCACGTTTGGAAACCGTATATAGCCACGCTTTCAGATGAACAGGATTCCTAAAACTGTGTGGTAACGTGTGAACAAGTTATTTCTTCTTGCCCTCATGCTACCCTGCTTCTCAGCTGCTCTCCTTCTTTGTGTCCCTTATGATGTCACTGTAGCCTTCCTATCTTTCTCTCTATAATGGTAAGTCTTATGTAAATGTGTAATGGAGCACTTTCAATTACAGTGCAAAATGCTGCCAGTACATTTTCTATCACCAGGAATCTTTTTGTTTTCCTCAAAACAGCAATGAACTGCATGGCATCTGAAGCCTAGGCAAAAATAAAAGCATTGTGAACCCCATTGGTGGTAGATGATTTAACTCCAGGAGACCAAGACTGCACACAGTTGGTCTCTGAGAGATTTTAATAAACTGTCTTCTTGCCATTTGCGGCACATGCTTTAATGACTAAAGCAGCATCTGGTTTCTTCTTGTTTCCCTTAAAGATTAATGGCTGAAGCTTTGCCCATGAGTCATATGTGCTATCTGTGACCTGGGTGACCTCTCCGCTACCATTAACTAGTGGGACTGAAATGAGATTATGCAATAGAATACATTCACGCTCTGTACAAAAGTGTATGTGGAGGTGTTCTCTATTTATACTGCAAACACAAAGAGAGGATTACACACGAAATTAAGCACAAACTGTAGAATTCAAAAGGGACCAAAAATGCTAAATCCAGATCATCCGCTTCTTCCCAATGTTGTTGTTGTTTAGTTAAGTCGTGTCCGACTCTTCGTGACCCCATGGACCAGAGCACGCCAGGCCCTCCTGTCTTCCACTGCCTCCCGGAGTTGGGTCAAATTCATGTTGGTAGCTTCGATGACACTGTCCAACCATCTCATCCTCTGTCGTCCCCTTCTCCTTGTCCCTTCACACTTTCCCAACATCAGGGTCTTTTCCAGGAAGTCTTCTCTTCTCATGAGATGGCCAAAGTATTGGAGCCTCCGCTTCAGGATCTGTCCTTCCAGTGAGCACTCAGGGTTGATTTCCTTCAAAATGGATAGGTTTGTTCTCCTTGCAGTCCAGGGGACTCTCAAGAGTCTCCTCCAGCACCACAGTTCAAAAGCATCAATTCTTCGGCAGTCAGCCTTCTTTATGGTCCAGCTCTCACTTCCATACATCGCTACTGGAAAAACCATAGCTTTGACTATGCAGACTTTTGTCGGCAAGGTGATGTCTCTGCTTTTTAAGATGCTGTCTAGGTTTGTCATCGCTTTCCTCCCAAGAAGCAGGCGTCTTTGAATTTCGTGGCTGCTGTCACCATCTGCAGTGATCATGGAGCCCAAGAAGGTAAAATCTGTCACTGCCTCCATATCTTCCCCTTCTATTTGCCAGGAGGTGATGGGACGAGTGGCCATGATCTTAGTTTTTTTGATGTTGAGCTTCAGACCATTTTTTGCACGCTCCTCTTTCACCCTCATTAAGAGGTTCTTTAATTCCTCCTCACTTTCTGCCATCAGAGTGGTATCATCTGCATATCTGAGGTTGTTGATATTTCTTCCGGCAATCTTAATTCCGTCTTGGGATTCCTCCAGTCCAGACTTTCGCATGATGTATTCTGCATATAAGTTAAATAAGCAGGGAGACAATATACAGCCTTGTCGTACTCCTTTCCCAATTTTGAACCAATCAGTCGTTCCATATCCAGTTCTAACTGTTGCTTCCTGTCCCACATATAGATTTCTCAGGAGATAGATAAGGTGGTCAGGCACTCCCATTTCTTTAAGAACTTGCCATAGTTTGTTGTGGTCCACACAGTCAAAGGCTTTTGCGTAGTCAATGAAGCAGAAGTAGATGTTTTTCTGGAACTCTCTGGCTTTCTCCATAATCCAGCGCATATTAGCAATTTGGTCTCTAGTTCCTCTGCCCCTTCGAAATCCAGCTTGTACTTCTGGGAGTTCTCGGTCCACATACTGCTGAAGCCTACCTTGTAGGATTTTGAGCATAACCTTGCTAGCGTGTGAAATGAGTGCAATTGTACGGTAGTTGGAGCATTCTTTGGCACTGCCCTTCTTTGGGATTGGGATGTAGACTGATCTTTTCCAATCCTCTGGCCACTGCTGAGTTTTCCAAACTCGCTGGCATATTGAGTGTAGCACCTTAACAGCGTCATCTTTTAAGATTTTAAATAGTTCAACTGGAATGCCATCACCTCCACTGGCCTTGTTGTTAGCCATGCTTTCTAAGTCCCACTTGACTTCACTCTCCAGGATGTCTAGCTCAAGGTCAGCAACCATACTCTCTGGGTTGTCCGGGACATCCAGATCTTTCTGGTATAATTCCTCTGTGTATTCTTGCCACCTCTTCTTGATGTCTTCTGCTTCTGTGAGGTCCCTACCATTTTTGTCCTTTATCATGTCCATCTTTGCACAAAATGTTCCTTTAACATCTCCAATTTTCTTGAACAGATCTCTGGTTTTTCCCTTTCTATTATTTTCCTCTATATATTTGCACTGTTCATTTAAGAAGGCCCTCTTGTCTCTCCTTGCTCTTCTTTGGAAGTCAGCATTCAATTTTCTGTAACGTTCCCTATCTCCCTTGCATTTTGTTTCCCTTCTATTCTCTATTTGTAAGGCCTCGTTGGACAGCCACTTTGCTTTCTTGTATTTCCTTTTCTTTGGAATGGTTTTTGTTGCTGCCTCCTGTACAATGTTACAAGCCTCCATCCATAGTTCTTCAGGCACTCTGTCCACCAAATCGAGTTCCTTCAATCTGTTCTTCACTTCCACTGTGCATTCATAACGGATTTGGTTTAGATTATACCTGACTAGCCCAGTGGTTTTTCCTACTTTCTTCAGTTTAAGCTTGAATTTTGCTATAAGAAGCTGATGATCAGAGCCACAATCAGCTCCAGGTCTTGTTTTTGCTGATTGTATAGAGGTTCTCCATCTTTGGCTGCAGAGAACATAATCAATCTGATTTCGGTATTGCCCATCTGGTGATGTTCATGTATAGAGTCGCCTCTTGTGTTGTTGGAAAAGAGTGTTTGTGATGACCAGCTTGTTCTCTTGACAAAACTCTATTAGCCTTTGCCCTGCTTCGTTTTGAACTCCAAGGCCAAACTTACCTGTTGTTCCTTTTATCTCTTGACTCCCTACTTTAGCATTCCAGTCCCCTATAATGAGAAGAACATCTTTCTTTGGTGTCAGTGCTAGAAGGTGTTGTACGTCTTCATAGAATTGGTCAATTTCAGCCTCTTCAGCATCCGTGGTTGGTGCATAAACTTGGATTACTGTGATGTTGAAAGGTCTGCCTTGGATTCGTATTGAAATCATTCTATCATTTTTGAGATTGTATCCCAGTACAGCTTTTCCCACTTTTTTGTTGACTATGAGGGCTACTCCATTTCTTCTACGGGATTCTTGCCCACAATAGTAGATATGGTAATCGTCTGAATTGAATTTGCCCATTCTCGTCCATTTTAGTTCACTGACACCCAGGATGTCAATGTTTATTCTTGCCATCTCCTGTTTGACCACATCCAGCTTACCAAGGTTCATAGATCTTACATTCCAGGTTCCTATGCAGTATTTTTCTTTGCAGCATTGGACTTTCCTTTCACCTCCAGGCGCGTCTGCAGCTGAGCGTCCTTTCGGCTTTGGCCCAACCACTTCATTAGCTCTGGAGCTACTTGTACTTGTCCTCCGCTCTTCCTCAGTAGCATGTTGGACGCCTTCTGACCTGAGGGGCTCATCTTCCAGCGTCATATCTTTTAGCCTTTTGTTTCTGTCCATGGACTTTTCTTGGGAAAGATACTGGAGTGGCTTGCCAGTTCCTGCTCCAGGTGGAACTCTCCACTATGACCTGGCTCTACGGCTTGGAGACGGGGATGAGCACGACTAGAGTCGTGAAGACAGTCCTAGAGTCAGACACGACTGGACTAAATGTCAAGGGGAACCTTTACCTTTAACTCCTCCTTTTCCAAGTGACCTCTGGTAACACAGTGAGATGAGCCTTTTTCTACCAGTTTATAGCAGTTAGTTCTCTCCCTGGGTAACCTCTAATAACCTCTAGTGTCTATCAGTGTCTGCCAGCTGCTTAAGCATTGGAAATAGGAGAAATATTAATGCATACCACACTAAACCTCCTTTGCCATGATAAAGGGCTTCCACATGGACACAACATGTGCTTTGTCAGTTTACAGAACTTGGGGGTTGCTCTCCTGCATTCTGAAAAAAGGATAAAAGTTGCTTATTGGAAATGCTTTGTTCTTTAATCTTTTCATAGCTTCCAAATAGCTTTTTTAAAAAGGGATTGCAATATTGCTGAATTAATGCATCTAAATTAGGAGCTATTGAGAATTAAGCATTGTTCTTTTTTTGTCAGTGACAACTGTGCCAGCCATACAGCTGAGCTGGGAAAATTAACTTGGTCTCTCCATTGTCTGTGCTGATACCTAACATTTAATGCATGTAAAGTGGTTCCTGCTTATAGTTATGTCCCATAACTATATAGTTATTCCCCATAACTATATGGGATGACTGCCCTTGAAGATGGTCCAGAAGCTTCAACAGACATAGAACTCTGCCACTCAGTAATGGATGGCATGCAAAGCTATTGTAACACTGCACCTATTGCCTGTGATCTGTGCTGCCTGCCTTGTCACTTCTCCTCTTCCTAAGGGTTTTGATGTTGACTTAGAAGTCCCTAAATGGCTTGAGGCCCAAAGACGTGTGGGAGCACCTCTCTCAGTAAGTATCAGCCTAATCCTTGAGATCTTAGGCCCTGCTGGGCAATGCTCAGAGAGTGATATCTCAAGCAAGGCCATCTCAGGTGTTGCGCCCTTGTTGCAGAACTCTCTGCCTTTGGGGATGCATCTGAAGTCACTGAGGGCTCATTTTTGTTGGTTGCTTAAGACACGCTACTTCATTTAAAGCTTTAGTCTTTTGATGTTGGTGGAAAAAGCCTTTGATTCTGCTGTATGTTGAACAGTTTGTGCTTTGCATTGTCTTATTGCACGTTCAAACTGATGGATTTCTCCAGTTCTAAAACCATTGTTTAATTTGTATATGTATGTATGCATGTATGTTTTATTTGGTAAACCACCATATTGTTTGTTATGATAAATGTTATATAAATTTTAATATTTAAATCTAAGAACCTCTGGCATTGAGAAAAAGGCAAATTCTGTACCTGAATTTTTAAAAGAGTTGATAGAATTATTGGCCCAGATTTCATTTATAGGATGTTAACAGAATTTTTATATGTAACGAAACAGCTTGTTAATTTAAAAAAAACACAATTCAGAGCTTTTACCAAGTGTTTTTTTTAAATAGTATAATACATATCAAAGCTAAAGTAATATGGATTATTAAAATTAAGTGCACTTGGAATATAATGGCTTATTTCCTTTGTTTGCCTTGTTGTTATTGTTCTTTGTTTAAATCACAAAGCCTTCCACAAAATGAAAGACTTTGTAGGAGAAATTGCTTCCATTACTGAATGCTGTGAACTCTGCATTGACAATTATCTTTTTCTACTGCTGGTAACATATTGTACCCATAAGATATATTTTTCCTCCTTTTTAACTCTGCTGTCCTCTCTACACTCTTGAAATGATTTCAGATCATTTTCTGTATTCTGGAGACTTTCTGATTACTCCCCTAAGAGTACAAGGCTCTATAGCTGACTCAAAGGGAGAGGAAAAACGATTTTCTCCGTTAATAAGGTTTCTAAGACAGGGCACTATGTGTCCCCCACTGAGCCATCCTGTACGTATATGGGAATACAATAAGCATTGAGATCCCACAGGACCTTAGACCTCTCAGTGAGAGAGGAGGAGACATTCTGCTGAAATGCTGCTCCGTGTTTCACCGAGAAAGAAATTGACCAGTGTGCTGTCACATGGATGCTGTCTGCTTGATGAAGAAAGACTGGCTGTTGTGGGGTGATGCTTGTCTGAAGGTAGGAGACTGGCCATTTCCTTTGATGCAAAGGAAAACAATGGGTGATTGTGACCTCATACTGCTTGTCTGATGGGCAGACACTATCCACTATGACTTCATGCTGATGCTGCCTGCTTCGAAGAGAGAGAGAGGCCATTTTGACTTTGTGATGCTTGCTTGAAGGAGAGAGAAACAGGTCAATATACTCTCCCACCGCTGCTGCCTATTTGAAGGACAAAGGAGGAGACACGGACCTTACCAACAAAGAGTAGAGCTTTTTGCATCCCAGAATTTTCCTAACCTCCTTTCTTGCTCTTCTGCTCAAGTTGTACCTTTCCCCAGGAAAAGAGATACGCAGGCAATCCCTCTTGTCTACCAGTGCTTTGCAGGATACAGAATAAGTGCTTTCTCAAAGAGAAACAGCATTAGTTTTGCACAGAAACAGTTTATGCAAATCAGGAATATCCTAATAGTCAGAAATAATCACCTGCAGGTAAGGAATCTGAGGGAGCTTGAGAATTTCTCATAGAAGTGTCTCCTGGTGTCAGGCAGCCTAAATCAATTGAGAAGCAAAAATCTACCAAGTTTCCTTTTTTCTTGGGCTGCCTCCAGGACGAGTGGGTATCGAATTGCCAGCTAAATTCGCAAGTCAGATTAAGATATGCAAAGCAGGCCAATTTTGTATTGGAATGCACAAAGACTGAGTTTCTCAAGCATCTAGACACAATTCACAAAGTAGGCAGTCCAGTGTGGGTTCCTTTCTTCTTTCTTGTCAAGTGCTTCACTTGATGAAGAAGTTCTTATGGCAACACTGCTCTTTCCAAAGAAATTTCACACTTCCTGAAAGGTCATATATTTCTTTTGCAAATAAAATAAAATAAAAATCACAAAAATTCAGCTGAGCCCTAATTTTTTTTGCTCACCTATCTTTTTCTCGAGTAAATTCATGCAGTTAGTTTTTGAAAACAGACTTGCTGATATTCATGTGAGCTCCCCTTCAGGTTTTTTTTTTAATGGTAATAGCTGAAGATTGGAGATATGTGCATTGCATCAGCAGTGTATCATCATAATGGTAATTAGTTGCTAAGCTGAACAGAGGAGAAAATTGGTGGCTGTAGCATATACATACTAAACATTTTGATTTGTTTGTCATTCTTTTCTGTAATAAGTTACTCTTCAATTATGTCTTCCTTTTCTTCTTTGGCAGTTTGCGTGAAATTTACCAAGAATTGCATTTTATCCTTCCTCCTCCCATCATGTCCTGTTTCATTAAAATAAGCTCACTGTTCTCCCATTAGAGAGCACTGAAAAATACCTAAAAGCAGAATCTATCAGAAGAGGGAAAAGCTAGAAACAAGATGATAGTTGTTTTCACAAGTTTCGATGGTGGCATGAAATCAGCTCCACAGAAGAGCTTTTTGCGTGCTATTGTTTGTGTAGCAATTTTTTTCCTCTAGGCATAAGGCAATTCACTGGATTTATGCCATGATGGGGAAAAGAACATGTTGTTCCTTGGGTGAATTAGCAATGCCTTTGGTCACTCAAATGAGCAAAGCTGTCCAGATAGTAACCACACAGGCACTCGATGAACACAGGGCATGTACCCTGGCAGTGCCTACCATGATAATGCAAACCTAGCCTGGCGGCATCAACGAACAGGTTTATTAGAACTAGAGATGGCACAAACCAGAAAAAATGATGAATTGGGGTGGTTTGTGGCTACCCATGAACCACGAACCACTCCCAAAACCCAGAAACACAAGTTCGCAGTTTGTTTTTCCAGTTCATGCTTAGGGCGATGGGGACCTAATGCCTCCACCCCCTCTGCTGCTTGCCTGCCCGCCCACCCCTCTTCAGTTGCCCCCATCACCTCTCTACCTGGTTCTGCCTTCTCCTCCTCCTCTTCCTCCTCTGTCGCCATCGTCTTCAGAGACAGTCGCCTGGCTTCCCTTCCAGGAACCTGGCCTGCTGTCTTTGCACAGGCACCAGCCTATCAGCTGAGAGGTGTGCACATGTGCAAGGACAGCAGGCCTGCCTCCAGGAAAACCAGGTAAACCTGGCCACTGTCTCTGAAGATGACGGCGGCAGAGGAGGAAAAAGAGGAGGTAGCAGGAGCAGGTAGGGAAGCAATGGGGCTTTGGAAAGGGGGCAAGAGGTGTGCGAAGGAAGCACCAAGCGGAAAAAAGCTTGGCACTTTGTTTCATTCCAGCAAAACAGCTTGCACCAACTGAACCATGAACCAGTCCAATTCATGGTTGTGGTTGTTTTAGTTCGTTGTTTGGTTTGTACCCTCTCTAATTAGAATCTTTGTGGACTGCCATTCATGCATGGTGTTTGGCAAGGTTCATGGACAGTAATATGAATATATGTAGTACAGCCTTATGCTAAATCGAAACATCTAGCTCATGGGAACATGAAAGAACAACAATAACAACAACAATCCTCTTTCATTTAAACAAGTCATTTGTGTTTAAGAGGCTCTTCTTCTTTTTGAAAAATGGTTAAAAAATCAGACAAAATGAAACCAAACAATACTATATATCCTTAGCCACTTAGGTTTCATAAGAGACTGGCATAAAACTTGGAAAATTTCTGTCCAAATACACCTTTAAATGCCCCAGAAAGAACTTCTCAAAGTAATTGGAAAATGTGACATTGTAACTACTTGATTCATTACTTTTGAAATGTAGTTTAATTATATTCTCCTTCTCCAAAACAACTAATTACAAGTAAATTACTTGTAACTAGCTACAGTAATTCCAAGCTCTGGCTAAATCCATTGTTACTCCGCCATGGAATAAATCCTCTGAGATTTATGTCGTTGTAACTAAGACTGGCTGGATAGTTCGTAGGTATTTGGCTGTGGAGCCAGAGATTGGGAGTTTGATTCCACACTGTGCCTCCAGACAGAAGAGCCAGCCTACATGACCTTGGGCAAGCTGCACAGTCCCAGTGGACCCCCAGAAGAAGGGAATGGTAAACCACCTCTGAATATTCACTACTTCGAAAATCCTGGAAAGGGTTGCCATAAGTCAGAATTGACTTGACAGCACACTCACACACAAGAAGTGCTATTCATTTAGCACATCCACTTTGGTAGAACTAACATTGAATTTAGCCCACTAATCTCTGTACCAACTAATGACAACTCTGCAGGGCCTCAGTAGCAGCCCTCCTTGCTTCTAATCTTGAGACCTGAGATTGCTAAAGACGGAACCTCGGATTTCCCTGAGCCATGGCCTTGTCTCTGAACATTTGCTGGTTCACTTTGTCATTCTCAGCCAGTTAGGGCCCTGCAGAGATTTTGATGCTGAATATGAGTTCCTTGGGTCATCTGTATTTCTTTAAAATTGCACCATTTTCATTAGCAATCCATCAGCTTACTTTACAGTGTAGGGCACTTGATAAAATTGGGCTTTACTGAGTCATTTTAGAATGGTTATTGAAGTCATTCAGATAGTGGTTCTGTGGATGAATACTGAATCCTTAAAATTGGGACTATCGTGGTCAAATGCCTTGATTGGTTTGTTCCCCCATAACACTCCCTCACTGAAGATGGGAAGTCGGCAACATAAATGAGACCAGGCATGTTTCAGAATTTACCCACTCCAGATACTACATGTGATGAATAATAATACTTATATTCTTGGTATTGTAGTGTACCAGGCTATTAACAGGGGTGAAAAGATTTCACCATATTTCCCACTTTGGCCACCTTACACTGGCGACCTATCCGCTTCCGCATTGATTTCAAGGCGTTAACCATTACATATAAAGCCCTTAACGGTTTAGGACCTCGATACCTGGCATAGCGCCTTCTTCCGCCCAGTTCTACCAGTGTCACCCACTCCAGTCAGGCTGGACAGCTGAGGGGCCTAACGCCAAGAGAGGCCCGGTGGGAAAAAACCAGAAATTGGGCCTTCTCAGCAGTGGTCCCTCGCCTTTGGAACAACTTACCTGTTGAGATCCGCCTGGCTCCCTCTCTGAGGGCCTTCAAGACTAACTTGATGACATGGCTATAGAGGCAGGCCTTCCCTACAGCCATTACCTAGCCTATCTCCCCTTTTCCTCTTTTTCTTTTCTCTCCTTCTTCTTCTTCCTCTCCTTTTTTCCCCCCTCTTTCTTTTTTCCTTTCCCATCTTGGATTAATCTGGATTTTATCTTAGTTTATTTTTATATTATATGTAAACCGCCCAGAGTAGACACGTTCTAGATGGGTGGTATATAAATCTAATAAATAAAATAAAATAATAATAATAAATACCAGCAAGTATGGATAATCCTTAAGCTTACCCTTTAAATGTTTATCACTATTTTTTCTGGCAAGTCGCCTTCTGTTGCTTCCACCATTGATGTTGTTTGTCTGTATGTCCTTTAATTTTTTTCTAATTAGTGAGCATAGTGTCTATGCTTTGGAAAACATATGTCATCGACCTCTACATTTCACTTATTTGCAGATCCTTCCACTAAGTGGTGCTCCTTCCCCTGAGCCCTTTCATGTTTTCCTCTTGGGGACCTCATGGCAGAGCTGCAATGAGAACAAAGCCTGACTACAAGTTTCTCTGCTATAAAAGGCACAAATGCAGCAGAGAAACTCGTACCCATCATGGAAATGTTGCCGAAACATCAATGTAATGATTTTTTTAAAAGGGGGGGGAAGGGCCCCCAGAGACATAAACAACTCAGAGGGAAATATTCCAGTACTGAAGTATAGCCAGTCATATTGTATTAAATTTAGGGAAATGTTACGGTAATTCAAAAACACTTTAGAACGCACACCCCAGGAAATACAGTACATCACATAACCACAACACACGACTGCTCAGGGAGTAAAAGATGAGAGAAAACAGGGCAACATTTTGCTGGTGTGACCATGGCCTGAGACAGATTCTAGAACTGAAGAAGATGTTTTATTTCCAAAGCACTCAATGAAGGACAAATGCATGGTACTTACTTCACAACAAAAGGTAGCAGGGGTCAGTTTATAAACTCTTGGGCAGTTCAAACTTGACTGACCATATCACAGGCTCTTGTGCAGTGAGTTGCTCAGTAACAGCTAGTCCTTCCTCAAATGGGCTTTTGTTGTTTAGTCATTAAGTCGTGTCCGACTCTTCGTGACCCCATGGACCAGAGCACGCCAGGCCCTCCTGTCTTCCACTGCCTCCCGGAGTTTGGTCAAATTCATGTTGGTCGCTTCGATGACACTGTCCAACCATCTCGTCCTCTGTCGTCCCCTTCTCCTCTGGCCTTCACACTTTCCCAACATCAGGGTCTTTTCCAGGGAGTCTTCTCTTCTCATGAGATGGCCAAAGTATTGGAGCCTCAGCTTCAGGATCTGTCCTTCCAGTGAGCACTCAGGGTTGATTTCCTTCAAAATGGATGGGTTTGTTCTCTTTGCAGTCCAACGGACTCTCAAGAGTCTCCCCCAGCACCACAATTCAAAAGCATCAATTCTTCGGCGGTCAGCCTTCTTTATGGTTCAGCTCTCACTTCCATACATCGCTACTGGAAAAACCATAGCTTTGACTATGCAGACTTTTGTCGGCAAGGTGATGTGTCTCCTTTTTAAGATGCTGTCTAGGTTTGTCATCGCTTTCCTCCCAAGAAGCAGGTGTCTTTTAATTTCGTGGCTGCTGTCACCATCTGCAGTGATCATGGAGCCCAAGAAAGTAAAATCTGTCACTGCCTCCATATCTTCCCCTTCTATTTGCCAGGAGGTGATGGGGCCAGTGGCCATGATCTTAGTTTTTTTGATGTTGAGCTTCAGACCATTTTTGGCGCTCTCCTCTTTCACCCTCATTAAGAGGTTCTTTAATTCCTCCTCACTTTCTGCCATCAGAGTGGTATCATCTGCATATCTGAGGTTGTTGATATTTCTTCCGGCAATCTTAATTCCGTTTTGGGATTCCTCCAGTCCAGACTTTCGCATGATGTATTCTGCATATAAGTTAAATAATCAGGGAGACAATATACAGCCTTGTCGTACTCCTTTCCCAATTTTGAACAAATCACTTGTTCCATATCCAGTTCTAACTCTTGCTTCCTGTCCCACATATAGATTTCTCAGGAGATAGATAATTTTTATTTATTTATTATACTTATATCCCGCCCATCTAGTCGTTGACTACTCTGGGCGGCTTACAACAAGTAGAATAAAACAGTTAAAAATTAACAGCAGTTTACAGCAATAATAATCATTCAAGATGGAAAGAAAAAAGAAAAGATAGATCAAGTGGTGCTCGGAGGGAATGCCTGCCTAAATAGCCAGGTTTTCAGTTTGCTTTTAAAAATACCCAGTGAAGGGGCCATGCAGATCTCTAAGGGGAGGTTATTCCAAAGACGAGGAGCCACTGCCGAGAAGGCCCGGCCTCTTGTTTTTTCCTTCCGGGCCTCCCTCGGTGTTAGGCTCCTCAGCCGCACCTCCTGGCTAGATCGAGTGATACGGGCAGATCTAGGTGGGAGGAGGCGTTCCGCCAGATATCGAGGTCCTAAACCGTTTAGGGCTTTATATGTAATCATTAAGACTTTGAATTCAACGCGGAAACGAACGGGCAGCCAATGCAATGCGGCCAGGGTGGGAGAGATATGATGATGTTTTCTCACCCCACTAAGAAGTCTGGCCGCCGCATTCTGCACCATTTGAAGCTTCCGCAGGTGGTCAGGCACTCCCATTTCTTTAAGAACTTGCCATAGTTTGCTGTGGTCCACACAGTCAAAGGCTTTTGCGTAGTCAATGAAGCATAAGTAGATGTTTTTCTGGAACTCTCTGGCTTTCTCCATAATCCAGCGCATGTTAGCAATTTGGTCTCTAGTTCCTCTGCCCCTTCGAAATCCAGCTTGTACTTCTGGGAGTTCTCGGTCCACATACTGCTGAAGCCTACCTTGTAGGATTTTGAGCATAACCTTGCTAGCGTGTGAAATGAGTGGGCTACCTGCTCTAATTTTGACTTTCAAAAGCACCTCTAATCCCCTCTTAGTATCTTTTCCTCCACCTAAGGAAACTCAAGTATTAACCTTGCCTGACATTGTTATGTGCCATCAAGTGGTCTCCGACTCATGGCAACCCTTTGAATGAGCACTCTGCAAAATGTTCTGACCTTAGCCGCCTTGCTCAGCTCTGGCAGACTCAAGCTTATGGTCTCTTTTAGGGAGTCAGTCCATCTCGTATTTGGTCTTCCTCTTTTACTGTTGCCTTCCACCTTTCTGAGTATTATTGTCTTTTCCAGAAAATCTTCTCATGAGATGACCAAAGTAGGACAGCCTGAGCTTCAACATTTTTGCCTCCAGAGATAGTTCAGGCTCAGTTTGATCTAGGGCCTACTTGCTCATCTTTCTGTCAGTCCAAGGTATCTGCAAAGCAACCCTCCAGTACGATATTTCAAATGAGTCATTTTTTATTCCTGTCAGCTTTCTTAACTGTCTAGTTTTCACACCCATACAACAGTGTGGATTACCTTGGTCTTGGCCTCCACTTGATGTTCTTTTCTAGTTCTTAGTTCTTACTTTAGCCTTTAGTTCTGACTAACCCCCTCAATATTCAACTAGAACTGGACCCTGTCTGGCCACACCTTATCTGGCGCTTACAATGCCAATTCCAGCATTCTGAATCTCCCTTTTCTGCCTCCTTGGATGATGTTTTGCAATGATGGGATTGACTGAATACATCTGGAAGGCTTTTCCATTAACCTCTCCATTACATTCCTGCTCATCTGCTGCCCAGGATTGAACAGGAGTATCTTTGTACTTGGATTTAAAAACAAACAAAGACTTACATGTTCACAGCACTTTGGAGCTAGAGATAGAAGCTGACACTTCCTTCTGCTTGTTTGGAAAGATGAACCACCAACAAGTGTCATCTAAGGAGCTCTTTAATAACATGCATCTGTTCTGGTATGTTGAGAGTAATGTCTTTGTGATAATGAGGGGAGTTGTATGTATGCCATGCACTCTTATGCCCTTGAATCACAGAGTAAAAATTGTTGGCATTCTAATATTTGCAATACTGGAACACATTTGTTTAAAAGGCAAACTGTATCCATGGCATCTAAATTAAGAAAACAGTCAAATGCTTGATCAAAACATGTTTTTAAGCAAGTATGAAGCAGCAGATTGTTAGGCGCGTAAGTAGGTCAGAGATAGTGTTGAGTGATTGTACTTCATCTTTAGCCATCTGGCAGCATGAATCAATGTCAGCCGGATGCAAATAGAACTCAGTAAAGGTGACCTTGGTGACAGGATTGGGCCATGGAGATCAGGCAGAAAGGGGTTATCTGGCTGTACAAGTGGATATTTAGAATGTGACTTAAAACTTACTCTTTTGATTTTCTACCAGTCAGCTACACAAAATGGCCAGTTCTCCAGTCAACGTGGCAACTAGGATATTGCATCTAGGAGTAAGAATCCCAGTTTTCTTTCTGCTCAGAAGTGGATGTGTGCCCCTCAGAGTTGCAGAGAAAGCCCTAACAAGTATTTTGCCCTAAGCAAATGTTGCAACTGGGGCATGGATGTCTTTAATAGTTGGGAAAGGGTGAGCTAATAAAGCAGATGAAAAGATGTAAGACTAGGGGCGATGGAGGAGAAGGGAAGCAAGATGATTGCACGGTTCAAATGAGTCATGGTATACAGTGCTGTGCACGCAAAGAACAAGGACCTAGAGGGACTTGAGAAGAAAAAGAGGAAGGCTGAAAACTTACATTGCGGCAAGAAGGAATGGAATAATACATGAAGAGCCTGGTAAGGAGTTTCAAATGCAGTTGGTGATGTCTAGAATGAACAGTAACCTGATTTTGAGAACTACAATTTTTTTTATCTAATTATCTATCAAGGTGCCATTCAAGGGAACTTAGGTGAGACCTGAAGTTGACCATTCTGGTTTGACTAGCACCTTATGAGTCCCCTGCCTCCCCCCCGCCCCGCCCCACCGCCCCCAATCATCATGGCAGGCAAAATACTCCTTTGACATAGTATCCATAGGCTCTGGACTGGGCAAGGGAAATAAAGTTGCTCTTGGATGGGTGGTACAGCTCCGGGAACCTCAAGATCAACCTCCTCTCTTGCCCATCTGTTCACTAGGAGGCTAGGTTCCACAGTCTTGTGTCCTGGGGTCTACCAGTTGCTTGTACTGGGACCAGCATGCATAGGAAATAAGGGGCTGCCAAGGGCCCCGGAAGTTGTGCCCACCAACTTACACCCCTTAGGGAGGACTTATACAGTTGAGGTGCTATTACCAAGTGGGATTTACTGCACCCATCTGTAGGTGTCACTGATGCTTCTACTGGTGTTGGCATCTTCAGTGCCTATTCTGGGTCAGAGTTGGGGCCAGCTGTCCAGTGGGATGCAGTGGCCTCCAGCAGAGGCTCAGGCATGGCAGTGACTGGTACTGGATCCAGTCATTTTCACTACTCTCTCAAGGGTCAGAGAGATATATGGTAACCAGACCCAACCCAGGTTCTGCTGACTGCCTGTGAAACAAGTTAGGTCTGCTTTAGAACACAACGTGGGCCAGCAAGAGAAGACAGTTTAACTTTCCACTTAACACCCCCCCCCAAAAAATATTATTCATTGTCATGATTCCATGTGGCCCCTGATTGTTTCACCAAACAAAGAGCTCATGCTACGTACCCCTCAGCTGCCACCAGTTGATTACATCAACATTACCTATTATTAATAATCGAGGTCCAGGCCATATATCATTTTAAAAGAACCAAGTAGAAATTGTTTATTGATACAGGTGTTGACAGAACAAGCAATGTTATTAACTCTTAAACAAACATTCTCCTTTATCCCTCTCAACCACCACTCTCCCGTCCAAACTCCAAATCTCTCTATCTCAAAACCCTATCTAAATTCCTCCTCTTCCTACTGAGTCTCTGATACCTCGTGACTCCGCCCCTCCAGCACTCCCATTGGTCTATGCAAATAGCATATGAATATTCCTGACCTGGGCGAACGCCACATTCATATTTTAATTAAAAGGTTTCAATGTATTTTTAAAGTCTAACTGTATTTAATGGTATAAAGAATTAATTCTATTTCAACAATTCTAGATTATTGGCCAGAATCCAGATCTTCGCTGCATACCGTAAACTTCCACTGGCATACCTTTGCAGGGCATTATGCCTTTGTGAACAGCACTTCCACCTTGCTGCTACTATGGCTGCCACAGGCATTAACATTGAGTTACACCTCAATAGCTGTGCAACAGGATTCTAGCCACATTATTTTAATGCTATTCTTTAAAAACTATATCATAAGCCACCTGTGTCCCAGTTCTGGAAGAAAGGAAGTATGCAAATAAATTGAATAAATAGATTTCTCTACTGTATGTTTTTAAATTGTTAATACTCCTAAAGTTTAAAATGTATTTGTCTCCCTGCATCACTTCCTTCATTATGTGCAATTACATGCAATTTGACTTAAAAAATATTACAGAAATCAATATGTATCCCAGGACAGTCTCCTCTGAGACGTTGAGAATCATGGACCTTAACCTTCACTGCTGGGATTCATTTTAGCTTCTCTTTAAAACAAAAGTAAAAGAAGGATAGTGTAGGCATGGCCTAATTTAAGAATATATGCAGTCAGTGTACATCTGGAAGCCTTGTTCATATCTTGAAATGAAATATAAATTAAGTGTTCTGTATGTTGTATACCTGCTATTTTGTAACAGTAATCTACCTTGGCAATATAAGTTTCTTCTGTTTTGTATATAACAGTAATAGAATATTAGTGTTTGTACAACATGGAACCACACTGGTAACATTATTATCTCCTTGGTTTATTCCATGCTGAACGCAATAGATGAGCAATGTCTGTTGTTCAATTTCTATTATGAATACTATGCACAGAAGACCACTGAAATATTTTTTGTGCAGATTACTCTATAATGTATCTCGAAGGGAAAGAGCCAAGTATGACTCTCTTTTTTTAAGTCAATTTGAAATAGCACATATAATTGGTTGTTTTATTTAGTATTTGTGTGTGTGCACGCACGTGTATGTGTGCGTGCATGCATGTATGTGTGTGCGTGCGTGCGTGCGTGTGTGTGTGTGCGTGCATGTGGGGCCCAGTTTTCAGTTCACAGATAGTAGAGTTTGGGGCTCTTCTGAAGAACGTAGAGTGTGAGGAGATAGCAGAATCTGCCTTATCCCCACCTTTTCTGCCATCTCATGCCCTTCTAACAGTCCCTCCTCTTCCTCCTCCTCCTCCCACTATTTTCTTTATTCTTGCAAATCTGAAAGTAAACAGCAGCAGCACTGTGGGAAACAGAACAGCTAGATGGCTCAGTGGTTTAGGTCTCTGGCTGAGGAGCCAGAGGTTGGGAGTTTGATTCCCCCACTGTGCTTCCTTCTCAGGGACTGAGCTCAATGATCCATAGGGTCCCTTTCAGCTCTGCAGTTCTAAGATGATGATAATGATTATATAAAAGGTAGAAACAAATCCAGTACTTTTTCACCAGCTGGTGCTTTGTTCTGCTAAACATTCACATGGCCTCACTCTCTCTACAACACTGTCCCAGCTTCCCTCCAGGCTTACATGGATGGAAGAAGACGGGTGCCAGCAGACAGGCTGGGAAAAAGCAGAACAGGTGTGGGGCTGGTGGCCCTTCTCCTGCCTCAAGGAGTGGGAAGGTTGAGACCAACATGATACCTCCTTGCACGACCTGGGGGGGGGGGAAGTTCCATTCCTTGCACAACGGGGTGTTGCACATGTGGTCCAGGGCAATAAGATTTTGGCCAGTATATTTTATGTGCAGGATATGCATGGCTTTCGTAGCCATAGACTTGAGTGTTCATATTTCTTAGTTGGCTTTCAAAGGAAACAAATGTGACCTTCAAAACAACACTTCAGGGTTTGACTGAATTCTGCAAACCCTCTGCAGAATTCAGTCATTCCATTCTGTTCCCTCACTCCACCCTGCAACAGTCCATCGTCATTCTGTGGGAGCATGGAACATGCTAAGTCCTCATCAGGATGGCTTTTTCTCACTCCTTGTCCCTTAGGAGTTTTCCCTTCAAGGTGTTGTTTTTTTTTTGTTTTTTGTTTTTTTTTTTTTTTTGTTTGTTTTTTTTGTACTTTTGCAAACCTCAGTGTTCCCAAAACATGATGTTTCCCCTTTTTGGTGCATGGGTGGTGCTCACAACCTGACCCCCAGAAATACAGGTAAGGGCAGAGGATAGTCCAATCCACAGCTCTCTCTTGAGAGAGGAAGATTTTGGAACATTGTTTTTTTAAAATAATAATAATTAGTTACAGCTATAATTCCAGTGCCCAGAAAGTAATTAGTCACCATTGTAGCTGCAGTTCTTAAAAAGTTATGCTCCATTTTCCCATTTTTCAACAGTAATTTAAATGGTTACTTTTTCTTGCTTTTTGAAGACATATCCATGAGTATCCTGTTGCTAGTCCAGATTAAGACTAGAACCATTGAAGTGATTGATGAACGGTAAATGTGCACTTACACAACTTCCATTACCTAGTACATGATGAGGCAGTTGGGCTACACAGGTTAGGACTGGCAATAGGACACTTGGTAATGAATGTGACAAACTGCTGGCCTGTGGTTCAGAACACGCACTCCTCTTGTTCCCTTCATTGTCACCTCAAAATCCATAACTGTCGGTGACACAGCAGGAGCCAGCATTTGAATCTTGTGATATTCCTCCCCCATTATTTAGTAAAACCACATGACAATAACTATATGCCACACAGTAATATAATCTCTTAAATTGCAATTGTAACTTAACGTAATTGCACACAAATAATTAGAAGTAATGAGTAAGTTGTTCCTGGCTGTTTCCAAGAAAAACTAATAGCTGAAATCCTATTGCCATACGTTATGCTGCGTAATGACTGAAAATTGCCACTGTCACTCAATTCATCCCTGAAGCAGCGATTTTTCTTAATTGAAGACCCTCTTGTCCTAGAGCCCCACCACTTTCCAATTATGAAAAGGATTCCATGGGGGCCTTAGGACCTTTGGGGAAGAAGTTTGAAATGTTTTATTTCTGGAAAAATCACTACAGCTGATAACATCATCAGCCTGACTTGGTGTAAATTACAACAACAGGTTTTCAACCAATGGAACCTCTGCAGAAGGGCTACTGAATATCAGTTGCAGAGAGTCAAACCATAGGATCATGGATTCTGCCATGATGGGGAACCTCTAGACTGGACTACCTGGCCTGATCTCTCAAACCTCTTTTTTTCTAGCTATAATCAGAAATAAGACTGACAGAATCCATAATGCCATCTTCTTTTACGTATGTTTATATACATTCTAATGGATTTTCATTCATCACGTATCTTATTTGCAACACACTTACTTATTTAGCTGAATAGATATGATCAGCAGCATCTGTGTGCCATATGTTGATGTTATATAGTACTATGTATGTATGTATTTACATACATAATTTATTTCCAACCTTTCTCTAAGGGACTGAGAGAAAAGTGTCCTACAAAGATCTTCAAACCCAAGGAGACTCTTGTGGGAAATATGGCCTTTCAGAATTGTTCCTACAATAGATAGAAGAACCCTGCATCACTTCATTCTCCACTTCATAGACTATAGACTGAGAGTAAAAGCTATTCAACAGTGCAGTGGATTATCTTGGAAGATGGTGGGCTTGCCTTCATTGGAGATTTTTAAACAAAGGTTGGGTGGCTGTCCACTAGAGATGCTTTAGTTGTGGACTGATTGCCATTTGTCAGGGGTTCTTTAACTGCAGATTTCCTGCATCGGTGAGGGATTGATCCAGTGATCTTTGGAGTCCATTCTAACTCTACACTTCTATGATTTTTTGCTATAATGAAGACTGAGTATAAACACTGCATATACTATGATTGCATTATAACCTTTAAGTCCTACTATGAACATAGTTCCTTCATATGGAGGCCCAAGTACACAATGGGCAAAATCCTGTCGGTGTAACTTTGTGCTGTAAGCCAGATCAGGCACTCAAAACATTAATTTACACGTCCTATCTCCCCCACACACCCCATTGATTCCAAATGTCCATAGGGTTCCCTTTCACTCTGGGGAAGTCTTTGGGATAAGATTGTGTTCTCATTCAGAAGTATATATGATGAATAACTGGGCATGCAGTAGGCAGCTGGCAAAATGCAAAAACCCTTTGCATGACAGACTTTATGTACATAGATTTTCACTACACACTTCTGTCCTCTGTCTTTTATTCTTTTTCAGGTAACTTTTGCAGTGGTGAGCTCATCCTCACCATTCTGTGAATCCACTCAGTCTGATTAACTGAATGTGTGCACTTAATTTTGGAATTAGTACATATGTACTTTGCTGCAGATTTTTTTTTTTTGGCACTTTTTTTCTTTGCAGTTTCCAGATGTATACTAGTGTATGGTGTGTTGACTAAGGTAAACTATGGCTATCAGGATTTCTTTTTAAGCACTGATTTAATCAGTGTGCGTATGAATGAGTGTGCATAGATAATCTGCAAGGGAGGGGAAGGCATTCACTGAAAATTGCAGCAAATGGCATGTATGTGGTGATCTGAACAATGTCTAGGTCAGTGGAGGCAAACCTTTTTGGGCTCGCGTGCCCAAAATGAGGGGGGGGGGGAGAAAACAGTGGCTATCGTGCCGCCCGGAAGTCCGGAACCGGAAGTGGTGGTTTCAGGGGGAATCATAGGGCGGACCCAGAGGACCAGGAACAGGAAGTTTAAGGGGGAATCATAGCGACGGACCCAGAGGACCAGGAAGTGGCAGCGGAAGGGGGAATCCCGGCTGCAGCCGGCTCATAAGGTTTGCCTCCACAAAGGAGGGTGGGTGGGCCAATACCTCGCGTGCCATAAGAAAGGGCTTCGCGTGCCACCTGGGGCACACGTGCCATAGTTCGCCATCACTGGTCTAGGTAAACAAAATGAAACAGAATAACAAGAAATTGCTAAAAAGATTTGTGTTTCTCTGGAGGTTAAACCAGTTTTTTTGGAACAAAATTCCAGCGAGAATTTTGGGTAACGAGAATTTCCTAAGCAAACCTATCCTTATATAAAACTTTCTGTTGAAATAGGCTTTAGGGGAGGATTTATATTACGGTTTTGGGGATGATGTTTTGTTTGGATGCTAATCATAATACTGGGTTACATTTTATTAAAAGGGTTTTATTGAAAGCTTCAGTTTGATTTGATTGTAAACAGCCTTGAGTATGTTGTTATGAAAAAGCAAGGTAGACATTTTATTTTTAAAAGAGCAAGATTAATCATAAGGGGGCAGCGGTCTTTCTTTGACTTCCATACGTATACAATCATATACAGTGGTGCCTCGCAAGACAAATGCCTCGCGGGACGAAAAACTCGCAAGACGAACGGGTTGCAATACTAGAGATGTCACGGGTATTGTCCAGTAGGGGTGTGTAACATTCATGCAAAAATCTCTTGATTTGGATATTGTTTCACCTGCCACAGAAACTTACAAAATTGGCATGGCAAGACAGTACATGGACACACCTACACATTGTGCACTAGGATAGCTGTGCAGTGACTTCTCCAGATTTCTTAATGATTAGGGACATCGCTTGAATAGATAAATGGATTCTTATCAGTTGGACAGATTCTACAGAACTTATGCTTTATTTTCTTCGAAGTGTGTAATTAAGAATCTTCAGAGGGTGTCATTGTACCTCTTGTGCTGCTTAATCTTTCCTGGTAACTGGATTGTACAATGCAATTGCACTTCATTCCCATGGCACTGTAGGTGAATCTTAGCTGAGGAAGTGGGAGATCTCTTCAAGCATTATTCTCTCAACATAAATAAGATTTATGTTACAATAGCTCCAATGGCTGCCAATCCATTGTTGGGCTGAATTCAAGGTGTTGCTTCTAACCTATAAAGCTTAAATGTAGAGATGTAATATTCATATCCCTGGGGATATGAATACAAATATTCGCACCACAGGTGCCTGGGGAAACTGGATCCTCCCCCTGGAACCACATGGTGCATACGGCCATAGTTGTTGGCATTGTGCCAGTTGTGGAAGTAGCTCGGCCAGTGCTTCCCTGCCTCCCCACACAGCTGACCGCTCAGCAGCTGAGCAGGGAGGCTCATCATCTCGCCTCCTCACCAAAGTGGTTGGCTGTGGTGAGGCGGGGAAGTGCCAGCCAGGCTACTTCCATGATTGGCATGACACAAGTGATGATGGCCACACGCACAGCAAGCAGTAAGACGACAGGCCAGTTCTGGGGGGATGGTCTGGTTTCCCCAGGCACCTGTGATGCCAATATTTGTATTTGTAACCCCAGGGATACAAATATCCCCTCTTTACTCAAATGGCTTGGTCCCAAGCTATCTCAAGGACCGCATCTCCTTTTATAAGCCTGCTCAAGTGTTGACCATTAGGAGAAGCCTTGTCTCCATCCAACCATCTTCACAGATGCATTTGGTGGGGACACGGGATAGGGTCTTCTCTATTGCTGCTCACACACTCTGGAACCCATCCCATAAGAGGCTATACTGGCCCCATCTTTGCTATCCTTCCACAAGCAGGCGAAGACCTTTCTTTTCAGGCAAGCTTTCCCTGAGTGGGGAAAGGCTGTCTGAGTGGGTTTTTTTAATGGATTGTCATACCTTACTGCTTTGAATGTGTTTTGGTATTGCTTATGGTATTTGTTTGATCCTTTTTAGTGTTTGTATATTCACTGTTGTTAGCTTTGGTATTGTCTTTTAATGATGTAAGCCATCTCGGGTCATTTTAAAGAGAAAGGCAGGGTAAAAATATTATAAACAAACTTGCTTAACATTTGTAGGCTGCCAGGGCTACACTTGAGATTTTCCTCTGTCACTATTCCTAATGAGGGGAGAGTCTGTACATCTCCAGTAGGCTTCCTCTCCACTGACAAGTCTCCACTGCACTGGCAGCATGTGGGAAAGGGTAGCAGAGGATATGGGGGGCAAACCCAGTGTGAACAGCTGCCCTATCCCCTATGTAGTCCTTATTGAATAGTGCCCAAATCATCCTAAGGTCAGTCCTGTATGCAAGAGAGAGTGGGAGCACTAAATGTTCCTTCTCCTCCTCCGTTTCGGAGGTTCACCGATTTTGGATGTAGCAACTTAAACAATGACATTGTGTTGCATTCAACCAGTTTCCAATGTTTTCAGCTGAAACATTTCTCCTTTTCATGTACTTCTTGTCCTGTTTATTTTGCCTTCAGTGGCCAGCTGTAATAATGTGTATTTTTCATTTCTCATTATGTGACTGAAGTATCTAAATTTCTGCATTTTATGTATTTTATGCTTTCTTGGTCTTTGTTCATTCGCCTTAGCATTTCTTCATTCATTACCCTCTCAATTCAATACATTCTTAGCATCCTGCAGTAAATCCACATTTCAGATACTTCAGTTACCTTGAGAGGTGGTGAGTGCTCCAACACTGGAGGCATTCAAGAGAAATTTCGACAACCACCTGACCGATATACTTTGATTTGTATTCCTGCATTGAGGAGGGGGTTGAACTCAATGGCCTTATAGGCCCCTTCCAACTTCATTGTTCTATGATTCTATGATTTTCTATAGTCGCCTTGGATTAAAGCCCATAATTTCATGCCATGCACTAGAACACATTGCACTGCACAATGCACCTTCTCAAAGCATATTACATTATTCATCTTATGTAAGTTGCTCTGAGCCATGTCTACTTTGATTTTTATTTCCTGCCTCTGATCCCACTGTTCATTCAACCAGGTTCCAATGTATTTAAATTTCTCAAGGTGCTTCGTACTTTCCTTTTGGATCTTTAACTGCATTTCAAGGCTGCTTGTTTTGTATTGACTACCTTGATTGTGGTTTTCCTGACATTCATTTTTAGACTATGTTGATTACTTAGCCCCGAATAAGATTCTCATCTTTTATATCACTAATCCCATGAAAGATGCAAGAGGGTTCTCTACTTAATACAGTGGAAATGAGAGCAAAAACTCATAATACATTGCAATAAATGTTTTCAGTTAAATAATTAGTGCCACTGTGTTCTGATCTACACATAGTTGTGCTACTGCCTATGAATGGATTGATTCTTTTTTAACAAGTCATTGAGAAGTTCGCATTCATTTATAGTCATATTGCTGTCCTGCTTAATCTTAAATGCTGTTAAGAGGGCCAGCAGAGAAATCCAAAGTGTGCTGAATCTGGACTAAGGGAAGAGCCAGTGCAGAGCTGGCATTGAATTAAGTGTTTCCATCAACCAGGGTTAATACTCAGGCAAGATTCATCCTTGCCTGACTTGGAAGTCCTCGACTGAAGTAAGCAGGACTGGGTGGATGGAAGAACTCCACAGGCTAAAGAAGTTGGAACACTAAACCATAGTTTAGTAAATCAGAGCTTGGAAGTAACAGCACAAATAGTGGCTCAAAATCAGTTGCTAATTACAACTAAGATGGACCCATGGAAATGAATGGGTCTTTGTAAATCAATGTTAACATAAATCTCATTGATCCAGTGGGTCTATGTTATTTGGGATTAGCAAATTGATTTAAGACGAATTATTTGTACTTCCTTTTTGTATACCTTATGATTGCAATGTAGTGAAGGACAAGTTTATCCCTCTTGTCATTTGATTATATAACTGTATTTTAGTTGCCCTGAAAGTTATGAGGATGTGTGGCCTCGTGGCTTTGAAGTGTTTTGTAACACAGGCCATCAGTTTATAGAATTCTAGTTTTAGGAAACAGCAAAGTATAAAATATAAGTAAGAAGAAACTATTTCAGAGACTTTGAGCAAGAGGAAAATAAAGGACTGATTTTTAAAAACTGTAAACTAAAGTATAATGGTAATTATCTTTGGGGAACCTTAGAGCCATAATGGATTACCTTTGTAGGGTAAATGTCTATAAGCTCTGAGTAGAAGAACGAAAATACAGGCTTACATTTTTTTTACTCTTTCCTCTGTTGTGGCTCTGGTGAAAACAGAAGGCCATGCTTCCCCACCTTCCTTTTTAATGGGCAAAAATCTATTCTGTGAATTTATGCCAGTAGAAGCAGATGATGTCATAGCTGGCATTAGTAAAATGTAATTTAAATTAATTAAAAGCTTCCTGCCCCCCTGAAGGGGGAAGGGAGAAGCTTTAATCATGAAAAATTACCCCCAGATTGCCACCACCAAGATTAGGGACTGCTGCCAGTGATCTAGTGGTGGTTTTTGGCGATGAAAGGATTCCTCTCCCATCCCAAGACTCCAAAAGTTTTCCCCAGGGCAAAAGAGAGCTCTGAGGTGCCTTGGAACTTAACACAGGGGTGGGGTAAGGAAACTTTCAATTAATTTAAATGAAATTTTACTGACCTCATCAACTTCTGTCTGCATAAATTTAGGGTTTAAATTTAGGATTTTGCCAATACATATAAATTGCAACTTTCAAAGTTGTCCTATTTTCTCTAACTAGGGATACAAAAAAGTATTATTATTATTATTATTATTATTATTATTATTATTATTATTATTATTATTATTATTATTATTATTATGTGAATTCTGATGCAAACTCGCTTATCACCTCCTGGATTAATGTATAGCTCAGAACGTAATTATGCTTCATATTTTTCCATTCTCTGTTTTGCAATGAAGGTATCTGCTCAAAACACATAACAAAAATGCATTTAAATTAATGTTTTAGAGTAAAGTGTGCATTTCCAAAAGTATTATATATATACTTTCAGAAATGCACAGAGGAAACAGTATCCAGGAGGTGAATGCACAGATCTCTGCACAAGTTAGTTGTGGATTTTAAAATGTGATGAGCATCCAAATGTGTATCTCATTCTTAGGAAAGGACAGCATTTGCATTTGGTTGGGCATCCGAAAACAATCAAGAGCTTCCACATTTGGACAAGTTTACAGCTCTTAAAATGCAATGCTAAGAAACTGTGTCAAGTTTCTGTGGATACCAAAACCACAGGAAGGAGAGCAGAAAATTCCATATAGATAAAGGGGCAGATGTCACTCATCCCAATTGGAAATGGTTTGCATCGCTTGCTCCAATTCATTAGATGTAACTAGTGCAGGACAGGAAATGTTGCACTTCCAGTTCCCATTAAACGTTATATTAATATATTCTCTTTCTTTCTAAAAACAAAAACCATGCTTTAGACAATTTTTTTCATGAAGGAAAATATATACTTGACAGTATGATCATATTGTTGTCTACCCAGAAGTAAGTCTCATTGGCCAAGATCCTATTGCGCAACGACATATGTGCAACTCAAGGTTGCACCTCTGCTAGTTGTGCTAGCACCAAGGCAGCAGTACTGTCCCCAAAGAACTTCTACTGGCGCACTGCACAGTTGGTTGTACCAGGGTTGCTTAAACAATTGCATAACTGTATAGCGCAATTACTTGTTGCCAAGCATAATGCCTGGTGCATTTATGCTAGTGTAACTTTACATTATGCCCATTGTGTTGAGTTGGATTTATAAGTATGTATAAGATTACATCTTCAGTCTCATTTGAAAACATCTCAGCTTGAAAAAGTAATGGGGGGGGGGATATTCTTATTGCTTCCGTCTTTGTTTTCAAGCTAAACCATTATAAAATCAAAAAGTACAAAAATTCTAGGACAAATGGTAAGATTTACTACTAATGCTTATGGGAGCTGATCAATTTACTTCCACCCTGCTACCCTTTGATATTTTAAACATGGCGAAATCTGTGTCTGCCTAGCCATAATAAGTTACTAAAATGTCATCTTCTGCAGATTTTCTGCAATATTGTCACTTAGCTAAGTACTGAAATGTACGTAGTCCTGGTGTTCTCATTTAGTCACTCCAGTTTTCCAGAAAAGTTTTGTTGCTTTTAGAAAACCTTCTATCCAAATTTGCCCACCCTTCGGTGTCCTTAAGGAAGCCACAGGCTTGAGCTTGCATGACCTGAGCAGGGCTGTTGAGGACAGGACATTCTGGAGATGGCTCATTCATAGGGTTTCTATAAGTTGGAGGCAACATGACAGCACATAACCACGAGAAAGTTGTCCTTGCTGCTAGCCTTACATGACTCCAGTCTTTGATTTTACAACCCAAATGGATATATCTGTGAAGATTGCCATTATCCCTTAGGGGAGATCTTCTTTCCCATTGAAACCATTGCATCTGTGTTCAAATATAGATTGAAACTTGAAGAAAATACTGTTATTTTTGATGAGTTTGAGAGGACAGAGTGGTTTTATTGCCTGATATACGATCCAGCCAGAGAACAGATGACCGAGTGACATTAAGATGCTTTTGTGAGTTTTTTTTCTTCTTCATTAAGGGCAACAAAGAAAGAAGAAACATGTTACAGGCTGTTATATGGATTTTTTTTTTTAAAATGTCATATTCTAGTTCAGAGTAATTGTTGTTCATCTAAAATTGAAACGATCCTTGGTTTTGTTTTAAAGAGCATAGAAGAACCAGAAGTAGAGGAGGAAACACAGAAGTAAAAATGGAGTGTGAGTCTAGTGAAAGTGAGTGAAACATTTGCCTTTCTTCTTTAGTATAAACTAACAATTCTCATTTTATCCATACCAGTAGGATACCCTAACATAGCATAATAACCATTCATCCAATGTCCCCAACACACCTCTGCATGTTTTAATCCCTTATGTTATTATCTCTTGGTAGTTGAACAATTGCATTGTTTTTTTCAGTTAAGAAACTTGTGCTGTAAATCCCTCTGCCTGCTAATTTCAATCCTTCCATCAACCCCACCTTAGAAGCACCAAACAACAGCAGTAAATAATACTGCTCATCATAAAGAGGGCTGTGGAGTGCATGTATTCCTGTTCAGAAATATTTCTCAGTTTTACGCTGTATCTTGTTGATGGTTGATAATAAGGATCAGAATGAGCTCACGTATCACATTGGTTCTAGGACGATTGTCCCTGTCTTTCCATTACAGTCAAATTGCAGCCATTGACATTTTCGTTTTGATTCTCTTTCCTCCTTAAACATTTACCAAAAATGCTGAATGGCACATTGCAAGTTGATACCTAATGTGTTTTAGGATTTTCAAAAGAATTATGTGAGCTCATCATTAGGAAACCTTTTTGATAGATTTTACAGCAAGACAAATAGGTAACTATTTACAGTGCATACCTATCAGGACCAGCCCTGCCATTAGTCAAAGTGAGACACATTTGCTACCCAACCACCACCCCCCCCCCCAGCTGTCACTGCTTTCTGGAGCTGGCTACTCTCTTGCTGGTAAGCTCTGAGAACTTCTCAGAACCAGAGGTTATTAAAAGGCCATTAAAAAAAACTGAGAAAATTGCTCATGCCTTGGCACAGCACAAGAGACTCTCCTAGGCAGTTCTCCTTGCCAAACGCTCTATGTTTCTGTGAGATCCTCAGTGCTTTATAGTTAGAAAATAACTGGCTCTCCCAGAGCAGTTCACTTGTGCTGCCCTTCACAGAAACATACTAATTGTGGGAGATGAGAGAGCATCAGTGGCAGAACCAAAGCTGGGAGGATGAGGTGGCTCTACCTCCACTGGGGCAGAGAGAAGAGGTGGAGACACAGGTAGGAGTGGCAAAAAAAAAAAAAAGCAATGGAGATGCTGATAATAGGGGCCACAAGAGTGCAGTGTGTGTAGGTGTGTGTGGAGTGTCTCTCTTCCCACCTCAAGTAGCAAGAGAATTTTGTCTGCCCCTGATTCTTCTGCAGTCTGTTCCAAATTGAGTTCCATTGAGTTCAGTGGGGTTTGTTCCTGGGAAATGGGTATAAGATTGTAGTATCCCAAGCATTGTGCAGATAAAACAAAAGAGGAAAGATTTATCATAAAAGCTTATCTAAAATTAGGAGTTCAAGATCAGTTTTGGCATTCAGACCATTTGCTAAAGATGGGAGGGGTTATACATTCATGCAAAGAGAGATGGAAGTAAAATTCCAGGAGGTCAATTCCTGCCAAATAGGGAGTTTGTCATATAAAGGTACTTACTAAAATATTTCTTTCCCATCCTTTAATTAAAAAAAAAATCTCCAGAGAACAATGAATTCCTTATCAGTAGAATGAACTGGCAGATTTAGCACAATAGACGTAATTCACTGATGACGGTTGATGATGATTCTCTCTATTTCAGTTTTGCTTTTATTTCCAAGTTTTCCAGTCTGAAGTTTGTTTTGTGCCATTTCTTGTCTGTACTTTCATGTGTGTTTCTGCTAATATATTTTTGCATAGGTTTTAGATGGTGTTTTAATTAATATACACATTTTGCAAATAATATCCATTACATATGTGTTTTGTACACCTTTGTATTAGTGTGCTGCTTTGCAAAATCCAGAAAAGTATGAATATCGAAGTAACTGTTTCACATTCACATATTCCAGCAGGGAGTGCAAATGTAATGATTTTCTCCTCCATCCCTACTTATGCTGCAGCCCTGTACCTCATACTCTGAAGTCAGTCCCATTATGCTCATGTGTGTCCTACTATATAGGCCCTGGTGTGTGTATAAGATAGCAGCCTTAGTATTTTGGAATCACCCAAAGAAAGAAGTAAATGCAACAGACGCTGAAACTGTTCTTGCATGAAACTGGAAATTAACATTGCCATGTAGGACAAAGCGATTTGTATGCTAACAAGCATGACATGCCCCTTGGTAAAGTAAAGTAATGCTTTGAGTGATTCTGAAAACTTTATACAGCTCTCCCCATGGCACACCAGAGAGCCACGGTTTGGCAAACATGATTGCGAAACAGCTTCCCTGTGTCAATTTGTCATTTGGAATGCAAGCATGTCTCCCAGAGACTCTCTGTTTTCCTTTAATTAACATTAAATGGTTTACATTTGCCATATGAGGAGCATGTTATTAGGGTATATATTTTGTGCTTAGACATTCCCTATTCCCATGCCCTGAGATTTCCATGTTTAGAAACGTAGCACGCCCTGACAAATCTCTCTGAGACTAGTGATGATGCCCAAGTTTGAAATTAGCTCTGTTTTGGTCAGAGAAAGGTATGGGGGTTGTTTATTGTTGTTGTTGGGGATGGGGGACTATAGCTCCCGGCATTTCTCAGTTACTAGTTATCAATACTAGTTGGAGGAACCTGGGAGTTGTAGGCCTTAAAACTAGATTTCCCTGGTTCTAGCTTTGATAAGCAGAAATCTGAAGCTTCTGCATTGCATACCTAGCCAAATGACATAGCCCGTGGGACAATGTGTACCATCAGCATATCTGCACCAATGTTACAAGCAGAGGGAAAACCCTTGGATTAATGCAAGGTTGGCAATGTGTGGCCTCCTGATCACCAGCAGTCCTAGGGACATTTTGGCAGCCCCCTAGCACTGCTGGAGCCCTCGGTCCCAGGTCTAACCCTAAAAATTGTGTTCTCGAAGGATTTCACGGCCGGATCTGATGGTTGTTGTAGGTTTTTCGGGCTGTCTGGCCGTGTTCTTGAGGTTTTTCTTCCTAACGTTTCATCAGTCTCTGTGGCTGGCATCTTCAGAGGACAGGAGTCAGAACTCTGTGCTCTGGTGCACACTCTGTGCTCTATCCCACAAACTACACCAGAGGACAAAGTTCTGACTCCTGTCCTCTGAAGATGCCGGCCACAGAGACTGGCGAAACATTGGGAAGAAAAACCTCCAGAACATGGCCAGACAGACCGAAAAACCTACAACAACCTAAAAATTGTGTTTGTTTGTTTTTAAATTGGGGGGTAAGTTGTTTGAAAAGTACCATTATCCTCTCTAGATGTTATAGAAGCAGTATTGCCATGTGTTGAGGGGTCCCCGGCAGCCCCATGGCCCTTGAAATTTTTTTTCTTATCTTTATAAATTGAACATTAAATGGCATAAGATTATTTTAGAAAATCTTTTTAGAAAAACCTTTTTCCAAAATTCCAAGAAAAATAATATGTAAATTAGCCTCTTTGGCCATGCTCCTCTTTATCCCTGCTCCCTTTCAAATGCAACCCTTATCTAATTAATTAGGTGCCATCAAGTCAATTCTGACTTATGGCAACCCTTTTACAGAGGGTTCTAGATATAAAGTACTCAGAAGTGTATTAACTTTCTCTTCTTCTAGTCATGTTCTTGAATTGTGCAGTTTGCCCAAGATTACACAGGCTGGCTTGCCTCCTGGGATGTGCAGGGGCCAATCAAACTTCCAACCTCTGGTCCCGCAACCCGATACCCAAACCACTGAGCTGACAAATGGCCCTTAGCTTCCCTGATCCACCACTGGATTAGGGTATTTCTTAGCGGAGGAAAAACCCCAGGTACCAAGCCACTATTAAAGCATAGGAAAGTAGTTGATGAATATTTAAAATAAAATAAAAAGTGGTGCTTGTTCTGTATTGTGATAGGCAATGTCAACATCTTACATGATAAAGGAAGTTCCCTGTACTGTATCTTTATTGGGAAATACAGATTGCATCACAAAAGCCCAAATATTCTTTGTTTAGTACTCATAATCTCCTCTGAGAGCCAGTTTGGGGTAGTAGATATTGGTCAACCAGTCCCTGAACATGTCACATGCCTGGAACGCCGTATTAGGGTTGCCATAAATTGGAAGTGAATTGACAGCACCTGACGACCACCACCACCATCTCCTTATAGCAAAAATAGATTAAGCTTTGTAAAATTAGAGAATACCTGTGCTCCTGTTACATCTTTGCTAAATCATACAGTCTGACACTCCTCTTAGACAGAGTGGGGCAGTTGCCCCATGTGGAAAGTGTTAGAGTATAGCACTGGCAGCCTCTGAGTTGTTGCTTTTGAGCCCACTCACCTCCCAGTCATTCTTTGGTATCTGAAGAGAGAGCTCTACATGCTCTTAATCCTTACAGGTGGGCCCTAAATGATCGTTTAAAATGCTCATTGTAGAAAGCACTGTTTCAAATGTGGTAGAATCACTTGTCCGTCTAGTCATCTTCCTCTCAAGCAGCAAAATGTCTCAGACTGGCCTTGATCCTGTGTACACTCCATGCTGGGCTTTGATGGTCTCTTCTCCACTTCCGA
This sequence comes from Intellagama lesueurii, assembly GCA_037013535.1. NCBI lineage: Eukaryota > Metazoa > Chordata > Lepidosauria > Squamata > Agamidae > Intellagama > Intellagama lesueurii. The sequence goes on along the minus strand of JBAJHW010000001.1, from coordinate 204,451,918 downwards.
TGCTCTGGCACATCTCATATAATAGAAGTAATGTGGTAAGTATATGGGTTGAGGCCTATGTGCTAGGCTAAACTCATTGAAGGAAGCTAAGAAATATCTCACAAGGTGTCCTAATGTATTGACTGCTATGAACATGAAATGAAAGCAAGGTTTAGCTGAACCTGAAAAGCAAGGGCTCAAATTGATTAGGATACGGCAGTTTTAGACCAGAGAAATACCAGAAGCAGGATGTCCTGAACAGTTTTATAATACTGCAGATTACAGCTAAGAAAAAGTAAATTGACCTAATGTTTGTGAAACTGAAGCAGCAATAAACAGAGAACCAGTTTTATGAACTGGCCCATTGCCCAGTTTTCTTTCTTTAAGCTACTTTACTGATTCTTCAGTACATCTGCTGAGGAGTATGTCCTGCTGAACGATGTGGGTCTTCCTTCTGATTAGACACAGATAGGATTGTAGTCGTAAATCTTTTAATCCTCCCTTCTGCAGACTCACCCCATAACCCAGCGTAGGATGCCTTTTAAACCTTTAGGTTTCAGTTCAAATTAATAAACTTTGAGGGGCTTTAAAAAAAAAAAGAGGGCACAATTATCAAAAGGCAGAAAGGAAAGAAATTGTTTCTCCATAGTCATTCTGGTTTTAAAACAATGTCACACAGAATGGCTCGTTGAACCATTTCCTTGGAACCTATTTTATATTATATATCTCTGGAATGAATTGTACAGCCAGAACGACGATCCACTCACTCTGTAGAACTGTGTGCTTGCTTTTTAATAAATATTCAGCTGGCCACTACAATAGCAACTCCTCCCAGTTATAGAAAAGAAGGTATCCATATTTTATGGCAGCACCCATTTTGAATTTCACTGTGAAATTGGCTCTTCTGTGTATAGTGATATTTGCAGCAAAAAGCTGGCATTCATACTAGAATATTATCCGATGTTTTTTAAAACACCTAGCCACAGTATTGTGAATCCCATCTATTTTCTAGTTTGATACCTTGGATTATTATTCCACAAAATTTCAAAGAGAAGGGCTTTCATGGTGATGGCAGTGGCAATCATTCTTGCGTTCTTCCCTTCAAAATAATTGCACCTCGCCAAGACTGCTGAAATAAAACAGCCAATTTTGTAGCGAATGAAATAGCTAAAAATTAGTCCTTGTTCATTAAATGCAGCAGAAGACCTGACTTAGAGACACAGTGAGAAGAAAACTAAGCTGCCAGGGGAAAAATGTGCAAGTATTATGAAAAGATTTGCATTGTATAGTTAGTTGCATTAGTACGAGATACAGTAATTTCCTTTCCCACTTAATGCAAACATATGCAAAGCCCAATCCAGACAAAATCACTTCTCCTCTTCTTCTCCTTGCAGCTGTCCCCTCATCTGCTCCAGGGTTATTAAAGAAGGGATGAGAAAACTACAGCATTTAATTTAAATGTGATACAAACAGCTTGCAGTTCTATAGCTGGGCCAGCCTCTCAGATGCTAGTGGCCCCTAGATCAGCAGTCCCAAAACTTGGAGCCTCAGAAGCTTTTGGACTACAGTTCCCAATTTCCCTGACCGTTGGCTGTGCAGACTATGACATCTGAGAGTTCTATATCCAAGAACATACGGGTTTAAGAACCACTGATCTACATGTTTTGGATTCCCAGATAGTGCAGCTGATGGTATTACAGGAGCTATAATTTAAAACAGCTGGAGGGCACCAGGTTGGGGAAGTCCAGCTAGGCTAGGAATGTGGCTAATGGGATAGAAAGTATTACAACTTTTAAAAAGAGCAAATTCTCTGGTGTAATGATTTTATTGCAGAAAGAGTTATGCAGTGTATGTTTTCTTAAAATTGTAATTTAAAAAAAAATCTCAGGCAGAAAAGGCAGCTCTGTGTATAGTTATATTTGCAGCATAAAGCAGGCAAAAGAGTCCTCGGGAGGTACTACAGCATCTACCAGCATCTTAAACACCTGCTGTATGCCCCCAAGGAGGGTCAAGCCATTTGTAGGAAATACATGGGCAACAAGGTCTTTATAAATATCCACATGGGTAGATCAGCAGCCATGGCTGCAACTGTTCTCACTTAGCCGTTGTAGTAACATCTTGCCTGTGTGCCATTTACTTCAGAGTTGAAGGGAGGAATAGGAAGCAGTAGAAACAGGCAAGAGGACAACAAGGTGGAAGAAAAAATGTATTGCAGAGTTCAGTCACTCAGAACAAACAGCTGAAAGAATCCAAGCCTGATGTCCATCACAGCAAGCAGATAGCATCCCTCACAAGGAAAGCCACATACACTCTAGAGCACTGGTTCTTAACCTTGGGTTACTCAGGTGTTTTTGGACTGCAACTCCCAGAAGCCTTCACCAGCAGCTGTGCTGGCTGGGGTTTCTGGGAGTTGCAGTTCAAAAACACCTGAGTAACAAAGGTTAAGAACCACTGCTCTAGAGCACAGGCAAAACCTTGTAGGATCTGATGAAGAGGCCATCTAGGCCAGCATCTTGATTCCAGCAAGGGCTAGCTACGTTTCAGAATCCCACAAGCAGGACATCATGGCAAGAGTGTTCTGACTGTTATGTCTAATAACCATTAACATATCTTCCACAGGCTGAATCCAGCTTTAGACATAGTTAGAAGGGACCAGTTGAAAGAGCTTTGGGTGGGTGGGGGGGAATATATATATATAGTAATTTCCCAGAATTCCCCAATCAATACAATCACTCTGATTCTAGACATCGTCGTCTCACAAAAGTAGTATTTCTGAGCTCTATCTGTCAATAGGACAAGTTCGTCATCGATGAATTCAGTCTCACTGAGTTGATGGGTCTGCTTTGACTAAGTTTGGATCCACTCCCTGGATTTATCTAGTCTTCTTTGTTAAGGCCATATTGTGAGCCATTGACCATCATCACAATGTCCTGAGATAGTAAGTTACCTAAGTGAATTATGCATAGTATGAAGAATCACTTTTTTAAATGTGTCTTGAATGTCTTTGAAAGCTGTTTTCCTGAGGATAAGGGACCATGCATAGCACCTTGTTATGGCAGTGTATTTGCAAACAAGGAAGCTAACCATTCTACACACATCACTGTAAGCTCAGCAGCTTGTTTCCAGATAGGTTCATGTGAGAGGAACTGCTGATCGCTGTGTGATGACCTGCATGCTATTTAGCTTTCCCACATATTGAGGACACCTGAGCACATAGGTTGAACTACGAGTGTGTGTTGGGATTCATGTAAGCATGGGAGACAATGGCAGGAGGATAATCATGTATCGTATTAGTTAATCCAAATTGAGTTTGGTTAATCGTAAATGTTGCAGCCAGTCTAAAGGAATATATGCAAATATTATGACTGTGATCAATAGTAATTATACAATTACTTGTAGAATCTAAGCTTCTGATTATCTAGGTAACTGCTTTCCTTTTGTACTCAAGACTAACTCCTTTGCTTGGGAAATGATCTGGTTCAGTGTTCTTCAGCTAATGGGTTAGGACCTGGTAATGTGTCACAGCCTGCCTTAAGGTGAGTTGCAAGAACAGTACTGCTGGCATACAAATATATGGTTAAAAAAGATTGGCCTCCCAAATAGGTGTTTGGACAAAAGGTTCTTCCTGGTTCTGAAAAGACGGAAGATGACTGAACTCTAAGTCAGGGGTCCCTAACCTTTTTCACCCCGCGGACCGGCTGGGGAAGGCAGGGCACACCCCACGCTCGTGTGCATGTGCGAACGAGCGTGCATGCATCCACAAATGGCAGCATGGCGCTTGTGCGGGCACGTGCACTCATGCGCATGAGTAAACGGCGGTGCGGCACTCACGCGGGTGCACGCACTTCTGCACATGTGCAAACGGCGGTGCTCGCACAGGTGTGCTGGAGCGCGCACGCATGCGCAAATCAGCTGTGCAGGGGTGAGGGGGGGCGGGAGGTCTGTCTCCGCGGCCCGGTCCGGCTTAGGCCACGGACTGGCACCGGGCTGCGGACCGGGGGTTGGGGACCTCTGCTCTAAGTGACATCTGCAGTTCTCAATAAAGGACTGTCTTCATAGGTACCATGTTTCCCCAAAAATAAGACAGGGTCTTATATTAAGTTTTGCTCCAAAAAAAGCAGTAGGGCTTATTTTCAGGGGATGTTTTATTTTTTTTCATGTACAACAATCTACGTTTATTCAAATACAGTCATGTCATTTTCTGGTTGCTGTATAGTGGTGGAGGGCGGGCTTTCACTTAACTAGGGCTTATTTTTGGAGTAGGGTTTATATTACGAGCATCCTGAAAAATCATAATAGGGCTTATTTTCAGGTTAGGTCTTATTTTCAGGGAAACAGGGTATGCAAATAATAACCTTGGTGACATTCTGTAACAGGTTGCATAACTGTTGATTGGATTTAACTTTTGTCTGCTCTACCATTCATATGATTTCTTGAAAGAGGAATATTTGACCTCTCTATTATTAATGCCAGTTTCAGATTTCTAAGGGGTTACAACATGTAGAACCAACGTTTTCCGATTTCTCCATGCAGCTACCTACAACCCATTTCCCTCCTACCTCAGTGTTAAATTTGTTACATTTTAAAAAATGACTTCTTAGATTGAATTTTTATGGGAAAGAGGGGATGTGTGGAAGGGGAGAGGCATAGAGGAGAGAAAAAAGGAGTTAGAGAAAAGAGCAAAAAGAACCAAGAATGAGAGAGAAAGATATAGAGGAAAAGCCATCACTCATGGAATTGTAGTGTGGTATGTTCCAGTTGTTATCAGGACCAGACCTAGGAGGTAACTAAGGGCCTGTCCAGACAGGGGTATACATTGGTAACTGAACCAAATTAAGGCGTCCACAGTATGTTTTGAAATAGAGTAGTGGCTCCCAATCTTGGTGTTCTTCGACTGCAATTCCCAGAAGCTTTCACGACCAGCTGTGCTGGCTAGGGTTTCTGGGAGTTGCAGTCTGTCACAATTCCATGTGGCCCCTGCTTGTTTCACCAAACTAGAAGCTCACGCTACATGCCCCTCAGCTGCCTCCAGTTGATTTCATCAACAATACCTATTATTAATGACAGATGTCCAGGCCATATGTCATTTTAAAAGAACCAAATAGAAATTGTTTCTTGATACAGGTGTTGACAGAACAAGCAGTGTTGTTAACTCTTTAAAAAACATTCGTCTTTATCTCCACCCTCAATCACCACTCTCCCGCCCAAACTCCAAAACTCTCTCAACTTTCTGACTCTCAAAACCCTCTCTATCTATCTCTAAAACCCTATCTAAACTCTTCCTCCTCCTGCTGAGTCTCTTATACCTCGTGACTCCGCCCCTCCAGCACTCCCATTGGTCTATGCAAATAGCATATGAATATTCATGACCTGGGCGGATGCCACATTCCTCCCCCCCTTAATAAGTTTGTTATAGGAGGGGAAACTTAATGGTTTGCCCTCATAAACAAATGAAGGTTTATGAAATAATACAAAATTCAACCTCTTGCATTACTTAGGTAAAGGTAAAGGTTCCCCTTGACATTTAGTCCAGTCGTGTCCGATTCTAGGGTGCGGTGCTCATCCCCGTTTCCAAGCCGTAGAGCCAGCGTTTTGTCCGTAGACAGTTTCCATGGTCACGTGGCCAGCGCGACTAGACACGGAACGCCGTTACCTTCCCACCATGGTGGTACCTATTTATCTACTTGCATTTGCATGCTTTCGAACTGCTAGGTTGGCAGGAGCTGGGACAAGTGACAGGAGCTCACTCCGTCGCGTGGATTCGATCTTACGACTGCTGGTCTTCTGACCTTGCAGCACAGAGGCTTCTGCGGTTTAACCCACAGCGCCACCATGTCCCTTACTTGCATTACTTACATCACTACAAATTACATTATATTACCTTTACATTAATAACGATCCTCATCATTATTTTTACCATCACTATACACCTCTCAGTTCATCAACATCCAAGCAAACGCTGCACTTTAATCATATTTCATAACTATTACAAAAACAGAACAATTAATACAATATTACAAACTTTTTATCCACCCATTAGTCACTTGGCCTTCGAGACAAGGCATCAGCAACCACATTCTGGGTCCCTTTTACGCTGCATATTTCCAAGTTAAAGTCTTGCAGAATCAGCTACCATCTTGCAAGTTTGCTGCTATTGGATTTCATAGTTCGTAGCCACACCAAAGGGAAATGGTTGGGAAAGAAGATGAATTTCCTTACCCAAATGTAGGGCTTTTGCAGCGTCCACACGATAGCTAGGCACACCCTCTCGATGGCGGACAAATGTCTCTCACCAGGTTGGAGTTTCCTGCTGATGAAAGTCACTGGGTGTAGACTCCTGCTGTCATCCACTTGGCATAGCACGGCTCCCAGTCCCACGTTCAACCCATCCATGCAGATGATGAATTTACGGTCGAATTCCGGTGCAACAAGGACAGGTCCCGAAGTCCGCGCTCTCTTCAGACAATTGAAAGCCACCTGGCACTCTGACGTCCACTGGATGTCCTCGGCTCGCCTTTTCCGGGTGAAGCCTGTTTTCTTTTCGACTAGTGGCTTCATTTTCTCAACTGGGGAAAAGGTAGGCAGTTTCTTCCACTCCTCCAGAACAGCTATGGCTGCATTCTTCTTTGAAAACTTTTTGCTCTTGCCTTCACCCTCACTCATAAACTCGCCAACAGGTACTTTTGTCGCAAAGCTCTCCATATGTGGGGGACCACTATCACGGGTCACCTCAAAATTCACAGGCAAGTTTCTTTTAAGTGCAATCTCACACACTTGGCTTATTTCAGATATATTGAGATTTTCATAATCTGGTTCTATCCCTTTAATCTCTGGTTTCTTAGGTAGGGCTCTTTAGGCAGGCTTTCCCTCCTGTCATCACTTGAATATTTTTCCCCCATCTTGAACTATATTACTATTGTTGTTTTTTATTTTATTATATTGTTTTTATTTTATTTTTTTATTGTTAGCCGCCCAGAGTAGACTTCGGTCTAGATGGGTGGGGTATAAATTTAATAAATAAATAATAAATAAATAGGGGTTTGCCTTGCAGGATTTTCAGTGCCTTTGCAGCTGCATGGGGAGCCTTCCCAGTACTAGTCCCTTCAGCTTTCCAGTGCTGTTGTGACACATCTACAGGTCCTGACCATGCTAACTGCAATTCACTCCCCTCTATGGGTCTCAGCATCACCACTTCATCCTTGGGATAGAATGCTCTTTCCTGGGACTTTTCATCACACCAGCCCCTCTGCTTTTCATGAGCACCCCCCAAGCTTTACTCTGCTATTACTAAGGACTTTTGCAGACCCACGTGTTGGCAAGGGGTTGAGATCACTGGTGATGGGCATAGCTTATCTTTAGTTTTGTCATTTACGATACCACTCATTTGGCATGTGTCACATGTCTGACAATACTGCCTAATTTGCTGAACCATTCCTGGCCAATAAAAGTTTTGTGCTACTCTTTGCTTGGTGTGAGAGATGCCCACGTGTGCCCCAAATACATCTATGTGGGCCTTTTCTATTATCTTTTCTCTGTACTTAACAAGGACAATTAGGTGTTTGTGAGGTCCTCCTCCCCCCCTTGAGGTACCATTAAAACCTCTCTATATAATAAATATTTTCCCACACAATACCTCTCTGGGTGTTCAGGGGTCAGTGGAATGGGATTCTCATTAACTTCTCCAAAGCAATCACTCAAGGTAACATCTTCCTTCTGCTCCTCAACAAAGGAAGAACTACTAGGATTTTTCATTAGCACTAAATCAGCTGTCTCTCATTTCAGGCTGTTCACCTAAAGTGGGTTTTTCAATAAGAGTTTCAGCGCTTTCCTCGGAGGCTTCAATCTGCCTCCCCTGAGAGCGGGTACTATTGAAACACTCTGCACATGCTTGGAGAGATCTAAGCCAATCAAACAAGGAGCAGGGATTTGGTCTGACACTGCTACCTTCCATATACCAGACCACCCCTGGTATCTCATTGCTATTTTAGCCATTGGCAGCAGCACCACGTCTGAGCTAATGCCTTTGAGAGTGCCTTTGTTCCAAGATATTCTCTTTAGGAATGATGTCTGAGTGACAAATAGTAACTTGGGAACAAGTATCTTTTATACCCAGATACTTTACATTGTCAATAAAAATAGCCTCTCCAGAGTTATTCAATAAATCCTGATCGCACTGGATTAGGAAACATTGTATCACTCTCACTTCAGGAATGTCTGGGCTCTCTGCCAAGTCCGTTTCCTTAGCAACAGTGTTGTGGTGGGAAGAGGCCTCAACTTCAACTGCTGATTGCTGTGCCTTATTATGCTGCACACAAAATACCTTTTTAGGATGAATGGAATTTCCACCTTTATGCTGGCTAAAATCCCTATTCTTTTGAGTGTCACACTGAGCCCAAAAATGACCTTTCTCCCCACACGCATAACATTGTTTATTGGTCTTCGGTTCAGAATAAAGGGTCTTATTAACTTTTCCCTCAGAACTAATAGATTTCAGGGGACTATGCTCTGGGAATGAGGAGTTCACCTTAAAATAGCTTCCCTTAGCTTGTGCCTGACTGAGGTAACTTTTGTTTTTACTGGATTTACTGTCGTCCCACACTTTCCTACCAAATTTTATCTCATAAAATCGAGGATCTCTGAGCTCACTAATAGAATCAGCATATTCACATGCCTGCAGCACATTTTTAGGTTCCTTGTCCTTGACCAGATAATGCAATTCCCCTGGCAAAATTGAATAAAATTGTTCTAATCCAATCATATTTTTCATTTGTTCTAAGGTAGAGACATATTCCTGTTCCAACAATTTACAGTGGTACCTCGACTTATGATGAACTTAGGTCAAAAAAAGGGCAGGAAAGGTTTTTTTTTCGTTCGTAAGTCGAGGCTCCGTTCGCAAGTCGAAGCAACTTTTTGCGAACGGAGCTGTTCGTAACTCGAAATGTTCGCAAGTGGAGATGTTCGTAAGTCGAGGTACCACTGTATTAAGAAACTGATTCAAACATGCTCCAAGTTGGGTAAAAGACTCCTCGGGTCTCTTTGAGATTGATCTAAATTTCCTTCTGAGGTGCTCTGAATTAATCCCAAATTGGGAATACACCATCTTTCTATAAGCCTCAAAATTTCTAGCTTGTTCCAGAGGCATCTGTGAATAAAGCTCAGATAAAACTCCACTTATCTGTGACCTTAAAATTATGATCATCCCATCATCTTTAACCTCAAAGTCCCAACAAGCTCTCTCAAATGAAATCAGGAAAGATTCAGGACAATCCCCCTTCCAATATTGGGGAAATTTCTTCAGGTCGATTTTTGAGAGATTTCCCTCACTGGAATTATTATTATGATGATGATTTTGAGCAGCTAATTCCAATTTCTTCATCTCTATCTGAAATTGCATTTCTCTTTCTCTTTGCTCAAATTCACTTTTCCTGTCAAGTTCTCTGATCTTTTCTCTTTCCAATTCTAGCACAAATTCCCTTCTCCTGTTTTCTTGCTCAAATTCCCTTTGCCTTTTTCTTTAATTTCTGGTTCCTTCTCCTTCAGTTTAAATTCTTGTTCTAGCTTCCATTTTTCAAAATCTTGGGAGCCTTGAATATTTTCTCCCCCTGAGGCAATCAATACAAGTCCCTCAGTTTCTTCATCCCTTTGAATTTGAGGGTTCCCATTTTCATCAGCACTCTGGGGTTCAAATTGTGCCTCCATAACTGACTTTTTACTTCTTTTGGGTGGCATAAAGAATACAATTTCTTATTAATCTGAACTGGTTGTTTTCCCTCACAAAAGCCAAAAGTACAAGCCTTTTTCTCTCTTTCAGTGGCTTTCCTTGTACTTAGGTTGTGCTTTTCCAAGCAGCTTGTCTCAGCCACTCCCAAGCTCACAACGCTGGCCACAATATTTCCCTGTCTGGGCGATTCTTGTCTCCAGACACAAGAACAACTTCTGTTTAGCTTTTATTATCCCCTCTGATCTATCCTGAGCTAGGCTTCAACTCTATCCGCTACTGCCATTTACCCTCAGAGCTCTGGATTTTGAGCTAGCCACTGGGTCTTGTAAATCCTGAGGTAAAATGGTTTCTCTTGAGTAGGTATTTTCCTTCTCTTAGGATTCCCCAGATCTGGGTTCACAAGCCCCAAAACTAAGTCTTCACCAAGACTCTAACAGGTAACCATTTCTTACCACAGATCCTAACCCCTTCTAGCTAGGAATACCTTTAAACTCAAGCCCATTCAACTTTTCACTGGATTGCTTCGTATCCCAGTGCTGTGCCACCAATTTGTCGCAATTCCACGTGGCCCCTGTTTGTTTCACCAAACTAGGAGCTCACGCTATGTGCCCCTCAGCTGCCACCAGTTGATTTCATCAACAATACCTATTATTAATGATAGATGTCCAGGCCATATGTCATTTTAAAAGAACCAAATAGAAATTGTTTATTGATACTGGTGTTGACAGAACAAGCAATGTTGTTAACTCTTAAACATTCTTCTTTATCCACCCTCAACTACCACTCTCCCACCCAAACTCCAAAACTCTCTCAACTTTCTAACTCTCTTTATCTCAAAACCCTCTCTATCTATCTCTAAAACCCTATCTAAACTCCTTCTCCTCCTGCTGAGTCTCTTATACCTCGTGACTCCACCCCTCCAGCAGTCCCATTGGTCTGTGGAAATAGCATATGAATATTCATGACCTGGGTGAACGCCACACAGTCCAAGAACACCTGGGTCACTCATCCCATCCTTTTCCGATACAGCAAAAGGGCTTCTTTTTTTGGAATGTTTCAGCATGTTTCTAATTATCCCTTTGTGTAGCCCAGGTGGACAGTTAGTTCACACCCAAATGGAGCTGTGAGTGGCCTTATCTGAGGTGACCCAGTGATGTATTAGGTGAGTTGTGACCTTAAACAGGAGGACAGAAAAATCCCCTCTATTTTCATCTTTTTAAAATATTTCCCTAGCTGATGCAGCATAAATCTAATGCATTGGTGGTGCCTTTCAGGAGAATAGGCTGATGCATAGCTGTTTTGATATGCTGTTTACTTTATTTAACAAAAAAGAAAACAGAAAAATCACCACGGCCTGCTGAATCATGGCCACAAGAAAAGGCAGGTTATGTGTCAACTCCATGGGCTCTGTCTCCACAAGACAGAACAGCCCCAGCAGAGCCCCAGCTGAGGAGAATAGGTGGGGGAAAGAAGGGGGTTACCTCTCTTCTGTCTCCCAATCTTCACCCCAACTTTTTCTCTGTCATGCCACTACGGCTGCTGGGAGCTCCCCAGTACCCTTCTCCTTACTCATGAGTAAACTGGGTGAAACTTATTCGCAAGTAAACCAGCAGTCCAAAGACTTGTGTGGAGCCTACTCACAGGAGAATAAACATCTCCAGTGTAAATAGAAGGATCACTCAAGTGGGAGATAAATAGATCACACTGAACGTAAGAACTTTTTAAATGTGAACCAGGTGGTTCTAAATTCCCCTTACTTGCCTAATTTTTCCCTTTGTAATGAGTTATATTTTACAGTAATGAGCTACAACAAAACTGCTTTTTTGCCTGTGACAACTGTAGCTGTAATACATTATTTTTCAGTGGAATAATAATGGGTTTGCCACCTCTTACTCATTACTGGTGAGGCTGTATGTTTGGCCTGAGCAGTCGAGGTGGCAAGGGAGCAGGGAGAAAGCATCACAAGATGTCTCATTTTGTGCTGCTGCCTCACCTACTTCTCGCTGTGAATGAAGTGTTGCACAGCAAACAGGAGCAGGTAGCATAACAGGCACCAGGCACTCTTCCCAGAGAGATGTGGAAGGATCTCTCAGGTTTTTGCATTTCCTTCTTGTTTTTCTCCCCATCCATCTCCCAAAATGTGTACTACAGAGCAAATCAGGCTCTTTACCATTTCTCCAGAAAATAAAATGAGTGGACTGGGAATAGTTAGCACCTAGTCCTCCAGGATGAGGTGGGTGGGTTGTTCTTAAAAGGTTATGGTCAAATCCTGTCATGTACACTGGGAGTGGTAAGTAACACTCCCTCTGAATTTACTTGGATTTCTGGTTAGACTTAGTGTGCAGCTGCATCAGAAAATACTTCACAGTTTGCTCTGGAATTGGCATGGGTGAATTCAAAGTATTTTTTTGATAATCATGTGATCGAAGGGTCAATGAGAATCAACCCACCCATTTTTCCTTTCCATCCTGTCTTTTCCCCCCTGCTGTTGGGGGTTCTACTTTTTGCTAACTCCAACAGTTCTAATGGTGTTTTGTCTGTGTGATTGTTTCATTCTACAAAAAGACCAGGGGGTGTGACTTTGTTTTTCTGGTGATGTAGTGAGTTGGGTTATGATGTTTTGGGACAGTAAGAACACCCACTCCTTCTCTTTCTCCCTAGGTCGCTTTATCACTGTATTGCCACATTAGATTAGTGCTAGATCACCTCCACACAGGAAAAAAGAGATAAACATTGATATAAAATCAAAGCAACTCTGACAAATTCCAGCAGAGTATAGTGTTTCCATGGTATGTCTGTATGTTTGCACATGCATGGAGAACTTTGGAAAAATGTCCCTTTCCTCCTGTCACCATGCAGTGGCTTGACAGCAAACCAGAAAAGGAGAGCCAGGGATCAGCAGGAGGGCGGTAATGAAGAAAGGGGGAGCTGTGGGTGCATATCAGACTGCATTGGATTGAGGGGCTAGTGTGAACACTGGTACTGAATCAACCCAGGATCTTCCTGTGGTCACCTAAACCAAATACAGTCACAAGGAGACTGCAAATCAAGCCAATGGAAAGCCAAATCAGAGTGATTGTCAGTGCAGTCACACCCTTAGCAAGATGGAATACACTGTGAGGGCTATTTGGCAAAGACAAGTTTGTGTGAAGTAAACTCTGCTGTTTTGCAAATCGGTGGGGTTTTAGTGAGTCAGCTGCTCTGCAAGTTCCCCCGATTGAAATGGGCCTACCCTAACTGCAACTTACTGTGTTGAACTAAGATGCAGTTAGAGTAGGCCTATTTGAATCAGTGGAACTTGTAGAGGAGTTGATTCACCAAACCCCAATTGATTCAATGGGCCTACTGTAGTGCAATTTACTACACTAAGCAACAGGATTTTGGCCAATATATATGTAATTTTAACTATCATGGATGGGGAAAGATGATGGTGGGCATTTCTTGGAAACCTGAAATCATAATCCTGTTTTTTTCAGTTGTAGGGACAACAGTAATGGGTGAATAACAATCAGTGCTGTAAATTACTTTCCTGAATGGCAGTGACACTGGCAGTAACAGCCAGATAGCCAAGCAAACTGAAGCTCTGGAGAGTCATTGAACTGTACTTTTTGGTATACCAGCTTTCCCCCCATCATTGCTTCTGCTTTGAAAATGTGTTCTACAGTGGTGTCTTGACTTAGACGTCCCTACTTATGAAAATTTCAACTTAAAGCTCCGGCCGCAAAATTTTGCTTCAACTTGCGGCCGGAGCTTCGACTTACAGACTAAAAAAAAACGCGGAAAAAGCGGGAAATGCAGTCCTAGCCAGCATAGCCAATATTGTGGGAGTTGGGACAGAACAGTGGATTGGGCCACATCTTCCCCAGCCCTGGCCAAAAGGTCCATACAATAAAATAAACTTAATTGAGGTAGTTCATCAAAAGAGTTGTAGGGTTCCCCCCCCAAAAAAAATACAATCTTTACACATAATTAAGAAGCATCACAATCTAAAGATTTGGGTGGATTTTCTTTCTTTTTAGAGGAAGAATGAAACATTTTATTTGAGAAGAGGTCAAATCATGCCTACTTTGTGTATGAGCATATTCTGCTTTACTTATGGCCAATGTTCTACTGAGCAATTATGTAGACATAATTTGTGTAGCCACCTTTGTATACTCATTGTTTTTAGAGCTTTAAATGTTGTCTTTTAATGATATAAGCCGCCTCAAGTCCTTTTTAAGGAAAAAGGCTAGGTAATTTTTTTTAATATAAATAAATAATATCCACACCTGGAGTTACACAGAAGTTACACTGGATTTCACAGTTGCATGGTGAATTGCATGATGGAAACCTCAAAACTTACAACACACCTTGAATAACGAAGCAGGGTCACTGAGAAAGTGCAGCTGCCCCTCCAGCACTCTGTATACACCATGTTCTTTGTGAAAACCTTCTGATGCACGACGCTTCTGTAATACCACAGAATGGAGAACCATTTGCCAGTAGTACTATTTACTTGAAAACTCTCTATACCCAACTGAACAGAAAGGGAACTTCAAAAAGTCAAGAGGCATGAAAAATCAGTTGCTTGTTGATAAAATCATATTAAAGAATGCAAAAAGACAAAAAACAAATCTTAACATGGCTTGGCTAGACTATAAAAAGGCATTTGATTCATTGCCACACAGCTGGATTAACACCTGCCTAAACATTTTTGGATAGGGATGTGGTGGCACTGCAGGTTAAACTGCAGAAGCCTCTGTACTGCAAGGTCAGAAGAACAGCCATCGTAAGATTGAATCCACGCAACGGAGTGAGCTCCCGTCGCTTGTCCCAGCTCCTGCCAACCTAGCAGTTCGAAAGCATGTAAAAATGCGAGTAGATAAATAGGTACCACCACAGTGGGAAGGTAATGGCGTTCCCTGTCTAGTCGCACTGGCCACATGACCACGGAAACTGTCTTCAGAGAAACGCTGGCTCTATGGCTTGGAAACGGGGATGAGCACCGCACCCTAGAGTCGGACACGACTGGACTAAATGTCAAGGGGAACCTTTACCCAAACATTTTTGGAATTAGTAAAAATATTCAGAAGTTCCTCAAGAAAAACATGGGAAAATGGAAAACAGTCTTTATGACCTATGGTGAAGAAATTGGGGAAGTTAGCATCCAAAAAAGAATATTTCAAGGAGATTTTTTTTGTCACCACTGCTATTTAACATCTCAATAATTTTAAATAAAACTGGATTGGGCTACCATATTTCAGAACAAGCAGGAAACATCAGTCATCTGTTATACATGGATGCCCTAAAACTATATGCAAAAAGTTCCACCAAGATAGAATCACTATTTTTAAAAATTGCAAATATTTAGTGAAGACGTTCAAATGAAATTTGGAATTGAGAAATGTGCAGCTCTGTCTATACAACACAGCAAGATCCAAAACCTAGATGGAATGAAGTTTAAAAATGGTGATATTATAAACTCACTGTTAAGTGATGAAAATTATAAATACATTGGAATACTAGAAACAGATAACATCCTGCACACAAAAGTTAAAGAACTGTCAGAAAGGGAATACATCAAAAGACTGCAGAAAATCTTAAAATCAAAATTAAATGGTGGAAATACAATCAAAGCAGATCCAGTAATTAGATACCCAGCTGGAATAATAGATTGGACCCAAAATGAATTAGAATTGGATTGAAAAACATGGAAACTAATGAACATGTATCACACACTACATCCAAAAAGTGATACAGACAGATTACATTTGTCAGGGTTCAGTAGAAGAGGCACCAGGACCCAGTCCAGAGCCAAGACCACAGGAACAAGGTACAACCAACCCCACAGCCCAAGCAGAGACCAACCAGCTAGGGTTTTGAGTCCAAACAAAAGCCAGGTGGAAGGATGATGCAAATCATCATCAGACAGCCCAGGAGTCAAAGCCAGGAGGAACCATATTGAGGCAGCAGAGTTTGGAGATGCAGGACAGGCAAGACAGAGAGAGAGAGAGAGAGAGAGAGAGAGAGAGAGAGAGAGAGAGAGAGAGAGAGAGAGAGAGACAGACCGACCGACCGACCGACCGACCGACCGACCGACCGACCGACCGACCGACCGACCGACCGACCGACCGACCGACCGACCGACCGACCGACCGACCGACCGACCGACCGACCGACCGACCGACCGACCATGAATCACCAGGCAAGGCAGGAACAAGGAGGCTGGCTGGCAGGTAAGGCAGACAGGCATATTACTACAACACAGCCAGCAACCTTCATTGCTGAGGCAAAGGCTTGCAGGTAAGGCCTGTTCTTATATAGCCCAGTTCTCAGCTTCCCCAGGTGGCACTCCTGAGGAGCTGGGCAACAGCTGCAGGGAAAGGGACCAGTCCTGCAATCCTTAGAGCAGTTCTCCCCAGAGAGATGGGGCTGATCCTGCCTGCACTAAGGTTGCCAGGTTCTGGCAAGGCCTCAGTCCTGACAACATTTACCACAAAAAAATGGAGGCCATGGATTACTGCAAATACAGCAGGTAGTAGAGGAGGGAAAAAGAAGCTGAAATGATTATATCAGTACAAGTAGAGAAAAATTACTTAAGGTGGTGAAAATGGAGAATATTTTGAAAACAACAGAAACAGAGGCTCAATAGAAGAAACAACAATTTGAAAAGAAATTAAACATTTGGAAAAAAATAAGCCACTATATGGACACCATCTGAAAGATATTTATGGAAGGCATGGCAATAATTCAACATGGGCATGGCTAAAACTAGGGACCATTAAGAAAGAAACCGAAGGCTTGATTTTTGTTGCACAAGAACAAGCACTCCAAACCAATGTGATGAAAGCTAAGATCGAAGTGCTAGCAGCAAATGTCAATTCTGTCAAGAAAAAGATGAAACTGTGTCACACCTCATCTGCAAATGTCCAAAAATAGCACAAACGGATTACAAAATTAGACATGATAAAGTGGCAAAATTAGTGCACTGGTTATTATACAAAAAAATATAACTTGCCATCCTCCAAAAACCCATGGGAACATCAGGTAGAGAAGACGTCAGAAAATGAAGAAGTCAAAATCTTTTGGGATTTCCAAATCCAAACTGATAGACAACTTGAACATAACACACCAGACATAGTAGTAATAGAATGAAGAAATGTCTGTATAACTGACATTGCAATTTCAGGGAATGCCGGAGTTGAAGATAAAGAATTGGAAAAACTAACGATATACAGAGATCTGGCAATCAAAACATTTTGCTTGTGGATGAAACACACTTCCGTGGTCCCCGTAGTCATCGTGGTTTTGGGAACAATATCAAGACATTTCACACAGTATTATAAGCAGTTGCAGATCTCAGAAATAACACCGTCAGAGCTACACCAAATAGCAATATGAGGAACAGCATACATACTGTGCCAATATTCAACAGATACTTAGTTTTTTGGTTAAAACTTGTATCTGTTATATAATATCAGTCAGTATTTTTACAATTTTGATTGACTTTGCATGGTGTTTTTGAATAATAAGAATAAGAATAGTGTACCGTCAAGTCAATTGTGACTTATTGTGACCCTTTACAGGTTTTTCCAGGTAGAGACTACTCAGAACTGATAGTCCCTTCTTCTGGGGGTGCCGTGAGACTGTGCAGCTTGCCCAAAGGCACACAGGTTGATGCTTCTCCCACGAGGCACAGTGAGGAATCGAATTCCCCAATTCTGGCTCCACAGACAGAAACCTAAACCACTGAGTAATCCAGCCAGCTAAATAATAATAATTAAAAAAAAACAGACTGGAACAAATTACATAGGATAGAGCATCAGGTATAATTTGGCCTCCTAATACTCAGGAAATATATGAAAACTCTGCTTTTCAGGGAGGCATTCCAGGACATCCTCCCCTTATAATTGTTAGTTACTTAGCCTCATTCTAACCACTATATTTTGTAATCATTTTGTCTTTTGCCGGCGTCTTGATTTTTAGACTCATTGTCTTTTTATATTTCTTCATTTATATTTTTTCAGTTGGGTGGAATGTGGTTTTTCTTTATGTTTACTTTATTGTTGGAAATACAGTAGTGGCAAGGACACTGGATGGTTTGGTGCAATAAATAAATCAATAAATAAAATAGTTATTTAGTTAGTTAGTAGCCATAGTAAATTCAACTGAAATAAAAACCTCTGGTTTATGAATGTGGGATATTGTGCTTCTCTATCCATGACTCCTTAATACCAGAAATATGTAAATAATCACTGGGTATTTCAATCATTGACAGCATCTCAGATTCAAAAGTTAAAGCAGCAGTAAAAATCAAGTTTGCCTGATACTATCCAGCAAAGAGAAGGACAGTTCATGATGCAGATGGGAAGAAGAAAGACCTCGATTCTCTGAATTTTGCACACACTTGCAGCTACTTCAAGGGACAGTTGACTTATTAGTGTGACTGATCATCTCAATGAATAAGACCTCATTGGTTCTCCCCAAAGCAGAGGTTTTATCATGGCACTTGATGATCACCCATATTCCAAGCAACAGATTCCTAGGTTCTGGGATTTTCCTTTGCTTGGTGTCACTTTGTGAATGGTAGAGGTTATCCCATAGACCTTCTTGACTGCTGCCCTTTACTATGTAAAGCTTGACATCCTTTTTCCTGCTGGCATTTTGGACACAATAATGTACAGCAGTATTGAGACGTTTCCTGGTGTTTTGAATCATGGATGCAGAAGCAAAATATATCACAATCATAAAGTGGAGGGTTTTTTTTTAAGAATTCAGTTCCCAAACCCTTTGTTTGGGGTAGGCAACCTGAGGAAGAAAATCTATATAGGCCCCAAAAGCTTTACTAACATATTGCCTGCATGTTTTCTAAAAGATGTCCCCAGCTACAGGGCCTATACACTTAACTTTTGAAATTAAAAAACAAAAGGGGGTGGCTGGGAGCTAGCAAAAAATGTTACTGGAAACCAAGTTAAAAATAATTAATATTATGTAAAAGACAGTGAAGAAAGACAAAGGCAAAAATCAACTCATTTGAAATGTGGTGTTGGAGGAGAGGCTTACATACACTGTGAACCACCAAAAATGCAGAAAAATGGAAGCTCAGTCAAGTCAACCCTGAACTTTCACTAGAGCTAAAATTAGTAAACTGAGGCTATTGTACTTTGCACATATAGTAAGATTTGTTTTCTATCATCCTGGAGTGCAGGACACGTAGTAATGAGCTAGTTACAGGAAGCCAGATTTCATTTGAATATCAGGAAAAACGTTAGAGGAGTACAACAACGGAACCAATTACCTCAGGAGGCAATTAGCACCCCAATGCTGGAGGCGTTCAAGAGAATGTTAGACAACCATCTGTCAGATCTGCTTTGATTTGGATTCCTGTATTGTTTGGGGAGCTGGACTCGATGGCCTTCCAACTCCTTTATTCTTTCTATGCTTCTATGATAAAGGAAGCCAAAGGCTTGAGTTTGCAAAAGCTTAGCAGAACTGTTGAGGACAGGACATTTGGGGGATTGTTCATTCATGGGGCCTGACTTGAAGCACATAACAACAAAAAATGATAGGACATTCTGGAGGTTATTTACTCATTTGGTCATAACACGTAGGGAGTGACTTGATGGCACATAACATATTTGGAGTGTGTGTGTGTGTTTTAATTACCAAAGTATAGTGATTAAATACGTGGAATTGTTGATGTATCCCACTACCAATTGAAGAATGACAAGATATAGCCCCCAAAGTTCTACTAACATGCCTGCGTGTTTTCCAAAAGATGTCACCAGCCACAAGGTCTAGAAACTTTTCTTTTAAAATATATATTTTTTAAATTTAATTTTTTTTATCTGCCCACCAAAAGGGCAGATAAGTTGGTGTAGAAACATGACTTTTAAATGAAAAAAGGTTGGTGGGCTGGCAGTTAGCAATTTTTTTTAATATAAGAATACAAATCCAAGAAGACCAAGAGTTGTATTATGAACCCCATTAGCAACAGAATATACATCACACACACACACACACACACACACATAATTGTGTGGAAAAAAAAGAATAAAGAAAAGAATTAAAAGTATCATTCCCAAGCTCCGCCTAGTGTGCAGACATGCCACAGGCCAGTAAAAACAGTGGCAACAGATTTTTTTGCATTGCTATGCATTGAATTTCCAGCCACAAAGCAAAACATAAAAACAAAAAAACTACCCCTTGGATTGTCTGGACTTGCCAGGTTACAAGAGTTAACTTCTGAGTGTTCTCTAGTCTTTCTGGTTGTTGTTTTTTCTTTTCTTCCTGTAACCAGGCACAGAATCCTCTTGCAAGAATGAATCCCAAATAGCCCTAGTGGCCAGGAAGTAGTTAAAAGGTCCTCAACCTAGCTGGCATAACCCAAAAACCCTTTGTCCAAACATTGCACAAAGCAGGAGCAGACTGGCTGCTACGCCTTTGCCAAAGTTGGTGTTGGTCTGAACCGCTGTTTAAAAGTTACACGTTGGCGTTTGGCCTGCCCCCGTTTTTAGAATGCTCATATAGAATGTTGATTTCCTCTGCCACATAATATCAGAGGCATAAGTCTCATACTGTTCTATTCCAGTATTAGGACATGTGCCATAATGTACTCCAGGTGCCTGCTGTCATGTCTGACAATATATATGGTTTGTGGAGCTGGCAGCCTTCCTGGTCTGCCGTCATCTTCTGTATCTCATTGTGGCACAGTTTGTGAGATAAGATAGTATTTTGCTTGGCAGATTGCATTTTGACATCTTTATTTTCATAGACTGACTGTTAAAATGCAAGATATAAAACACATGGCATTCAATATGGAAAACTGGCTCCTCTTGCCAACAGACAACTTTGAATGTTTTTTTCTTTTTTTAACAGCACATGCAAGATAAAGTATATTGGTGTGACTCCTTCATTATTATCATTCATATATATATACACACACATGGTCTTAGCATTTGGACCTCACTGCTCGCCTTACAATGGTGCACAGTCTATATGTCAGTTGCTGTCCTTTGCATCCAATCCTTAGCCCAGTTCTTTATGTTAAGGGTGGGCTGAGTGCAGCCTCCCCAATGTTGTTGGACTGCCGTTCTCATACTGTTTCCTGCAATAGCAAGTCAGTGGAACCAGGCTTATAGGCAGAGCTTCCTTCAGAAGTAGAAAAGACCCAGATCTCTATACTGCAGCGTTTCAAGCCTTTCCTGTAGCTTTCCAAAGGGCCAAAACTCAGAGGTCTGTAGTTCAAGACCTTACTACAACCTGACGGGAAGAGAGTTTCTTCTCCTTTCCTTCTTAATGAGTAAATGTGAACTCCTTGACCAACTGGCCCTGCCTTCTATAGAATAGTAAGATATAGGGGGGAGTCACGGATCAAAAGGGACGTGGTGGCGCTGCAGGTTAAACCGCAGAAGCCTCTGTGCTGTAAGGTCTATAGATCTGCAGCTGTAAGATCGAATCCACGTGACGGAGTGAGCGCCCGTCGCTTGTCCCAGCTCCCGCCAACCTAGCGGTTCGAAAGCATGCAAATGCGAGTAGATAAATAGGGACCACCTCGGTGGGAAGGTAACAGCGTTCCGTGTCTAAGTCGCACTGGCCATGTGACCACGGAAGATTGTCTTCGGACAAAACGCTGGCTCTATGGCTTGGAAACGGGGATGAGCACCGCCCCCTAGAGTCGAACACGACTGGACAAATTGTCAAGGGGAACCTTTACCTTTACCACGGATCATGTGGTCTTTCTGTCACATTGACACATCACACTGATTTCTCTCCCTCTCCTTCCCTCTGTACTCGTCGAGCAGGGATCTAAGAGTCTGCTGTGCTCCTTTTGCATCTGAAATATTGTGGAACATAGATAAGGTGCAGTTACTTGGCAACCAGGACAGTTAGATCCTGGCCTGATAGAGAGATTAAACTAGCCTGCTTCCACTGCCCTCTTCTTTTTCTTTAACTTTGGGGGATCTTTTGCAATCAACATTTCAAAAGCTTGACATGCTTTAGCAGGAAGTGGAGAATTATCCTGAAACTTATTCAGGACCCATATCCAAGCTCTCTGTTCTCTGCTGAGATAAAGAAGTTTAGAAATTTTAGCATATATTCATGTTAAGGATGAGTCTCTTGATGTAATCCAGAGGAAGTACCTGTAGCCTATTGCCCATTTGATTGTAATCCTTACAGAAATTGAGATGTGTGTAGTTTAGAGGATAGTTACAGACCAACATTTTCTTGGCTCAGATTTTTCCTAACGGTGGTCGCTATTGCTTATGCCCACTTAGGACAGAATTGTGCTATCAGTGATACTATTGTCTTATACAGGTGGCTTTGGGAGCTCTTGTTTCATGTCTTCTGCTGTGGAGGTCTTTCAAAACATGGGGAGGTCTTCTCCGTAGTCACACACCAGGTGTTTGTTTATTCAGTTAGAGGGAAACAAAAAAGAAAAACAGGTGCTGCTCCATGTTGCCTGATGCTCCTCAGTGTCTGGTATCCAGTATTAGGTGTTGTTGGTATCTCATATATATTTATATGTCTCTCTCTTGTTTATTTTTCTCTTCAACTGTCAACAATTGAGGCCTGCAGGTAAAGCAAACTGCTAACGTATGAAACATGACTCTTAAAATGTCTATAAAAATTTACATCAGTTTTGCCAACCCAGCAACCCACTATCTTAACAAAATGCAAAGATGGCCAACTGCTGCAGCAGCAAAACAGTGTTTATCATTTAAGTAGAAACTCTGAATATCTGCAAAACCAGCAAACTGCCAGAAGTGTTAATTGCTGGTGAATGAATGTGGTGAGGTACCAATTTGCTATACTTGCATTATAGTGTTCTAGGAGTTTCATGGTCTAGGGCTTTTTCAATATTGTGCTTTCTTATCAATGTTTACATGTCCACACTCAAGAGTTTGCTTGCTAGGAAAGAGATCCATTGTGAGACAATGTTAATTTACATTGACCATGATTTCCCTGTGATGGCTTTGGATGGAGAGTTAGCGTCTTGCACCGACTTTTAGTGTACTGCGGTTACAACCTCATTTTAAAATTACAATCTACATTTTCAGAATTGCTTTTTTTACACTCTCCTTAATTATTTATTACTCTATACATAAAAATATCAAACCTTGATACCTGACCATGATTTGCTATCGTGTACGGCGCATGTATTTTGCTTTCTTTGTGTCTGAAGAGGTTTTGATCTGCCAAAGCTCACAATGAAGTAAAGGTGCCACACCATATTGTCTTTTCTCTCCCCCACCCCCTTATTTTTGCCTGCTTTTAATGTGAACTTTCACAGATTACAATCCACTTCCTCAGTAGCATAATATTCAAGCCTTGGGTGTGCATGTGCTGTTACGTGGTAATAGGATCAGATAAGAGTTCGGGGATACAGAAAATGTTGGCAGAATTGTTAACACTGGCCATAAACCTCCAAAGAGCTAGTTAGCATAAACATTCTGGCAGTCATCAAGGTAGTTAATACTCAAGTCAGCTGGGCTGTTAATTCCCTCAGCAGTGATAAAGCAGTGAGTTCAGCTATCAAGAAACGGTTTCTGCTGAAAAAGTCTCATAATCCTTTATGAAAAAAGGTTTTGCTGTACATAATTTTTTTTCAAAGCTAGACCTTTAATATATGTAGTGTGCTAAGAAGTCGTTGTCCAGGTTTAAGCATTTTTTATACTATGCAAATACATCTCGCTTCAGCTGTCCCCAAGCAAACCTTCCCTTAATTCCCCTCTCTATTCTACAAAGAATAAAAAGGACTGTAGAAGAGAATAAATGGATACAAATCAGACACCGGAAGTCTCAATATACCAAAACTATTACTGGAACACTTCACTATCCCAAGACACAGTGTCACAATGTAAAGCTGTAACATGTGCAAAATTGGAAACCATGAGTTAGAAGGACAACCTATGCACCAAGGGCAGTCTTTTCTACTTGTGCAATTTCTGTGAGTGATATAGGATCCTACTTTTCTCAGGACTTACAAGCAGAGACAGATTCCTACATTTTAGAGATTAATAACAAGGAAAATGCCAGAGGGACCTAGAGTTATTGTGTTCATCCTCATTCCTCATTCCTTTGCTGCTGCCACCCACCCAGAGTTGCAAGGATTTCAGTGCATATAACTTGTGCATCCCACTGGGTTCTGAATAGAAATACAGAAGGTCTACATTCTTCAAATTAAAAAAAAAAAAACCAGACAATTTGTTTTTGCCACTTGTTCAGGTCACCTCAGTTTCAGGATATCACCAGCTATTACAGAGGTCAGTTTCTGAATTTCCATCCAAGCCATTCCACAAGCAGTTGAGCTAATTGTAGTGGTCTCCCCCTCCCCCCTGCACTTAAAATCCAGTGAGGATAATAGCATGCTAAATGCTTTGGGAAGTATTAAATTTCCCTATAGTTTCCTGTGGTTGACTCTCTTGCTATATTAGGACATGTTCCTTACTTTCTGGGATAACCTACTTATTAATTTATTAACCTTATCAGTAGCTACGAAACTCTAGAGGCAGACTTTAAAACTACCCTACTTTAGGCAAAGCTGTCAAATTGAAGAATTTGTTTGTGCCCTTCCACTGTACAGTTGTGTTTTGTTGCCGGGCCCTTTTCAAGAATTAAGTGTATTTTTCTACATAGCCGTGTGTCGATAGCAAAGCAGTAATTCTTCAAACTGTTAGGTATTGGGGTGGGCAATGTGTGGCCTTGCAGATGTTACTGGGTCTCAACTTAGCCAGTAAAGGTAAGGGCAAGTGATAATGGAGGTTGTCACCTAACAACATCTGGAGGACCCCACAATCCCTATCTCTGTTTTAAAAATTTTATTTGCCTGAGCTAACTAAGCAAGCTCACTGTAAAAGGATAAATTCACAATTTACGAAGCACTGTGATCGTTTTAATATTCATTTAATGTGTCTTTCATTCAGTCAGCATCCATATCAATCACATTAATTTCAATTAATCAAAATAGTGGCTGAAATCCTGTTGCTTAGTGTAGTAGGTTGCAACTAGAGTAGACCCATTTGAATCAATGGAACTTACATGGGACTCAAATCACCACTTATTCAGTGTGTCTACTGTAGTGCAACTAGTTACACTAAACAGCAGGATTTCAACCATTCTCTTAAAGACCAGTGAGCTGAAATATTAATTTCTGGTGCAGCCAAACATAACCAAAAATGGTACTACTGAACCCATATTTGTTTTCAGGATTTGGGCCTGTCACAGAAGAGGCAATTCCTCTACATGTCATAGCTGAAAGAATTAAACAGAAGTGTACTACTACATGGGGGAGTATTGCCTCTTAAGTAGAACCAAACTAAACATGCAGTATATTTTTTAAGTGGGGTGAACAGAATAATGACATGCTGAAGCCATCCCAATGGAATAGGGGTAGGATGGTGTTCTGAATTCCAGAGTATTATCCTATAACTCTGTCATTCTCCACCATTTTTTGGGCCACACACAGCTCTTTTAGGAGCTATTGTCAGGTTCCAGGGCCCCCTGTCAAATGAGGACACAACATTAACAGATGAATAGAAAAGCCCCTTCTTACATTTTTCAGTCTCTGCCCCCCTTCAACTGTGCCCCACCCCTGTTGAGAATGGCTGTTATAACTGGTCAGTTATTGGTCACGTCAGCCTATTGTTTTTCTTCTTAAAAGTAACTTTCCAATTTCTATTCCTTAACGTTGGGTCCCCATAAATGACTCCCATGTGTGAAAATTTAATTTGGCACTGAGTAACACACATAATAACCAAGCAGGAGGAAGGAAACTTGGGAATCACTCTGTGTGTACATTTTGTGACCTAGGGACCCACCAGATGTGATGGCGGCAAATCCATATGTCAGAATTAATTTGCTGCCAGTTTTCAGTAGAGGAACAGGATGGAGTAGTTTGAACTGCAGAACTGACTAGAGTGAGATAAAAGAATCAAAACCATGATCTCTCTCCATACCCAAACCGCACGTTCCAGCCATTTTTCACCTGCTGAGAGTTCTTCTCAGAGTCTCAGTGGGAGAAGAATAGCAACGAATGAGCGCGAGGAGTCATGGGTAAGCCAAGGGTTCTGAAGTCCCACTTCACCTGTTCATCTTGAACTTTAAATTTGCTCCCCTACCGACCCACCCACTTCTTAGTAAATTGACACAATTTGCCTTCAGGCATGTAGGCTGTACCATGACATCAGGTTCCCCTCAGATTAGGCATATTCCCCATCCTTGCCACAGTATGTTGTCAGACATAGAAGTCAGTTGTTGTTGTGCTTGTTTGTCCTTAAATGGTGAGCAACTGTCAGTGGACAATCACATCTCTGAACAAATTTCTAGCAACAAGACAGGCCAGTCAGTCTGTTGAAAACAGCTGGGCTATGTATGCATCCCCTGGATTCTCTCCTCTGTGTCATAGCCAGAATAGCACTTGTGCTCTGTATGGCTACATCATTGAGTAAGTCACCTCAAAGCTACCCAATTGAAAATTGTTGAACACGAAAATAAAATATCTATAAGAAACAGCTCTACTTCTTTTCCCCCCGAAAGCAATCAAAAACAGCCTTGCTACCTTTCAAAGTAAAACATGTGGATTTGCTCTCTGCAATGTTTCTTTATAGTCGCACACCATTGACTCAAAATAGTAGATCAGGTTTGAGTGGATAAATTGCAGGGCAGAATCTCAAATGAGAAATGTACCTAAGGCAACATCTTTTGAAGAAGAACAGCAAAGTACGTTCTCAACCAAACCCACCAACCTGATATGTCAACAAATAAAAGTATGGGATAAACTTTATAATGGGTACCAGCTTGCTATGCTAAAGCCTAACCCCAAATCATGAAGTACAGTGGTGCCTCGCTAGACGATGTTAATCCGTTCCACGAAAATCGCTGTCTTGCGAAAACATCGTCTAGCGAAGCACGTTTCCCCATTGGAATGCATTGAAATCTCTTCAATGCGTTCCAACGGAAAAGTCGTCGTCTTGCGAAGATCGTCCATAGGGAAACATCGTCTAGTGAGCGCAGGTCCCCGTTGGAATGCACTGACAGCTATTGACCGCTAGTCAATGCATTCCAATGGGGAAAACTCGTCTAGCGAAAATCGCCCATAGGGAAACATCGTTTTGCGAAGCGCATTAGCGATCGCAAAAAGCCATCGTCTAGCGAATTCCTCGTCCTGCGAGGCAATTGTCTAGCGAGGCACCACTGTACTATATTAAAGTGGATAGAGGTGTATGAAACATCTTCGCAGTCCTTTATGTCAGATGTCCACCTACTTCTTTCTGAGGTATGAAATTCATGTTCCCGTCATCGACTGCTTTTCAGTTCCTCATTCTAATTAGATCTCCTGTGTGGTGTGAGTTGGTTTGCAACCATGAGTCTCTCATGGGTTTGTTGTTGTTACAACAAACTTTCCTCTGATTTATGGTGACCCCATAAATAAGCAATCTCCAAAATGTCCTGTCCTCAACAGCCCTGCTCAGCTCTTGAAAACTCAAGCCTGTGATTCCTTTAGGGAGCCAATACACCTTGTGTTTGGTCTTCCTCTTTTCAGGCTGCCTTCAACTTTTCAAAAAGCTTTATTTACTGTCCAGTTTTCACACTCATACATAGGTGCTATAGTCTTAAAGCTTATTGATTAGTCTGTCTACTGGATACACATTTTGGTTGCACATGTTATCCCTCCCTGGGTTGGGGATATTCCTAGCTGCAAATTCCTTCACAGCTACAGGTGTACATTCTGTCAGTAAAAGACTACTCTTCATATCCCATCAAAAAAGTGTGATAATTCTGTGAGCTCTTTATTCAT
Organism: Intellagama lesueurii; assembly: GCA_037013535.1. Classification (NCBI taxonomy): domain Eukaryota; kingdom Metazoa; phylum Chordata; class Lepidosauria; order Squamata; family Agamidae; genus Intellagama; species Intellagama lesueurii. The sequence continues at coordinate 204,424,439 of JBAJHW010000001.1, read as the reverse complement.
ACAATAGTCTATTTTTAAAAAAAATATGTATTGGACAACTCTAGATTATACTAAAAATGAATCTTTACAGTGATTTAAAAATATAGACACTATACATTGCCATTCAGTATGTTTCATACAGGCAGATCAGAATAAAAGTCTGGAGGAATTAAAGAGATTTCAATGCATGACTGTAAATTCTACAGATGGAACATTTATTTCGGAAAAGGAAAGATCAAAGTTTTGCCTTGGCAACTGATTGCCCAGCTGTTAGTGTGACTGCGTAACATTTCCTGACAATGTAAAGGATGGTCCATAGATCACTGGAACAGAAGATGCTGGTATGTTCAGGAATACAAACTGGGATCTTAACTAGCAAGTCTGGGAAAAATTAACTCTTGGAATGCTGTTGCGAATTGGAATAGACCAAGTGTGGGCAAAGAACATTGAGCCACATGTGGCCTCTATGTTGTTTTCCCCAGCCAAAAAAAAAAAAAAAAAGGGGGGGGGAGTGAATGGCTGTTTATCCTATTGGAATATCCCTTTCAAATAGCATGAAAAGCAAGGCACCCAGACCCCCTCCCCGAGTTGCCCACTCTGAACTAGAAGAAACTATGCAAGATGGGCCCATAGTATGACTTTGCATAGAAGCTGTTTGTCATGACAGGCACAACTGCCCTTTGACTCCAGTGTTTGTGTTGTTAGAGCCTACTATAACATAATATAGATTAGTGCATTCCCTAAATTGTTAGGCTTAATGGGCATTCTGGTTGTGTCTGCAACACAGCAGAGCAGTAGAATCTTTTCCTTGTGTTCTGACAATCACCTTATGTGCAGGATGTGGGACATGGGGGAAACCCTTTCCTTAAACCTGCTCTGAAAATGTGATTGTGCAACTTTGTGCTAGCTCCTTCCATATTTCTTAAGGTAACCAGGATGATGGTGATTCTATGAATGCCATCCTATCAGTAACAGCCCAGCTCAGGTCTTGCAAGTTCAAGGTTGGTGCTTTCTTTATTAAAGCAACCCATCTGATGTTTGGTCTTCCTCTTTTCCTGCTGCCTTCAACTTTTCTTAGCATTTTTTTGTTGTTTATTCATTTAGTCGTGTCCAACTCTTCGTGACCCCATGGACCAGAGCACGCCAGGCCCTCCTGTCTTCCACTGCCTCCCGGAGTTGGGTCAAATTCATGTTGGTCGCTTCGATGACACTGTCCAACCATCTCGTCCTCTGTCGTCCCCTTCTCCTCTTGCCTTCACACTTTCCTAACATCAGGGTCTTTTCCAGGGAGTCTTCTCTTCTCATGAGATTGCCAAAGTATTGGAGCCTCAGCTTCAGGATCTGTCCTTCCAGTGAGCACTCAGGGTTGATTTCCTTCAAAATGGATAGGTTTGTTCTCCTTGCAGTCCAGGGGACTCTCAAGAGTCTCCTCCAGCACCACAATTCAAAAGCATCAATTCTTCGGCGGTCAGCTTTCTTTATGGTCCAGCTCTCACTTCCATACATCACTACAGGAAAAACCATAACTTTGACTATGCGGACTTTTGTTGGCAAGGTGATGTCTCTGCTTTTTAAGATGCTGTCTAGGTTTGTCATCACTTTCCTCCCAAGAAGCAGGCGTCTTTTAATTTTGTGGCTGCTGTCACCATCTGCAGTGATCATGGAGCCCAAGAAAGTAAAATCTGTCACTGCCTCTATATCTTTCTCTTCTATTTGCAAGGAGGAACCAAGACCTTCCCTTATGGCAATAAAAAGCCCTGAACCAGAACTTACTTTTTTTGGACCACAGCTCCCAAATTCCTCAGCCAGCATGGCTGTAGTTGTAGTCCAATAAGTGACATTTCTAAGCTCTGCTCCTCATTTTGGGGAAAGGGGAGCATTTGTGCCTTGTCCAGGATGCTTTGCTTGCCCAAGGAGCAAAGAAGATTTGTTGTAGTTAGGAACATTTATCCAAAGTGTGAGTCAGTTCCCACAACCAGAAGCAAGAATACCCCAGATCACTGCTATACCCCCCCACTTTTGAGAAGGTGGAACTGCAACAATTGGTAAAGCTCCCATTGTCCCCCTGCCAGCAGGGTACTAGATTGGAACTTGCTGCAGTACATCCTGACTTTAACCACATTAAGTAGCTCCAGCTGAATCTATCTTTCATTTTGGGAAGTTCTGCTTTCTGTCCAATCCGACAGCTTCCCCTGCTTCCTATAAGCAGCACAAAGAGAGCAAAAATGGCATGTGAAATTAAAATATTTAACTAGAGTTATATGGGTTATATTATTTGAGTAGCTAATATCAACACCCCAAAAATCAAGAGACGACCTATGATTAAGTGAAATTAATTCTTTCACATTTTCTGTGGCTTTTATTTAAACTTACTTGACAGTGATCTACTTTGAAATAAGTCTTTAGGCTATCTGCTAATTGCAGCACTCTCAAAAGAATCTGTATTTAAATTTCTATGCAATAAAAATTAATATGAAGCAAAGTGAGCAAAGAAGATTTATTCAAATTTTGCAAAAGAAAGCGAGGGCAGAATCCTGTTGGTGATGTATGCACGTATAAGTTAAATTGTATAACTTCACTGACTGGCTGCTAACTAATGCAGTAACAGCTGCGTGAGGCGTGAGGCTGATTGAAGAATAGGCATGCATCTAAGCGATGAGACCAGCACCTTATTGTTAGCAGTAGTTCACTGTGATAAATTATAAAATGTAACTAACATAAATAACCAACAAGATTCTGGGGCCAGATTGTGTGTAAGTATTATGTACAGTATAAAAGGGATGTGCTTGCTAAGTTATTTATTTTCCTTGGCGTGAGAGTAAGCAGGATGATTTGTGGCAAGAAGGGAGAATGAGATTTTTTTTGTCTCTATTAAGCATATTTGTCGAAATTACACTTTAATGCAAATAAAGCCTTAATGGGAATAATGCAGGTTTCATAAGATGATGATGGCTGCTGCTTTGCTGCATGGACTTAAAAGGATTAGAGATACCAGAAGAGTCAGATGTACCTTTTTAAAATACTCAAGCAGTCTTTCTGTGCTCACTATGTGCATGTATGCTTTGCCAATCTAAGGGGAAAGATGCTGGTTTTGTACAGAGTAAATTACAGAAATTGTAGTGAGAAAGAAATAGAATAAAATAATTAATTAATTGGGCCAGCTCTATTAGGCAGTCTGACGTGGCCTTGAGTAATGATTTTGAAAAGGTGATAACATTATTTAATTTTTCATCATTTTATTTACTCCTGGGAGAAATAAAGGTGCTTGTGAAATTTTCTTCCTACACAAAAAAATAATAATAATCTTACAAAATACAAAAATATTCCTTGAGACCAGCAGAGAAAAGCTCGCAAAGAGAAAAAAAAATTCATATCAGGCAAAAAAGAAAAGAAAAAGAAAAAACTGAAGAAAGACAAACATGTAGTGACACCTTAAAGACTATTATATTTTAATGCGGACCTTCTAAGACCACTTCTTCAGACATGTGAGGTGGAATACCGATTGTCAGAAAAAAATCAGTGTTTCTTACTCATTGGTATGAGAACAAGATAAATGAGTTTACAGCCTTAATGTAATGCTGAACTAAATCAAGAGTCTTGTTTCCTTCCCCATGAAATATGATCTTTTTGAGGTATTCTTACTCCTTTGTGAATAAGCAAGCAACTGTTTGCAAGCAAGCAACTTGGGCAAAACAAGAAACTAGGGCAACTAGAGCAAAATTCATTCCCCCCAGTTAGTCAGGCATAGTTGACTCTTGAGGGGAAAACTCAATGGGAATTTGTCTGCACTTACACCTATGGGTATGTTCAGTTGAAGTAAGAATGGGGTAAAAGCATGTTTTGCGTAAGATTTGGGGGAAGACCAAGGCCAGAAAGAGACATGAGGGGTAGCCCATAATTTGAACTGAATTGAAAACCCACTTATGTTGCAGAGAGATGACTGAGGCAATCCTTCTGTTTTTGCAAAATCAGATGTCAAGGGAACCCAGTGCTTAAGCCCTGAAGACCAATCATCATACAGGAAGCTTATACTAAGAATGTGTGTCTTCTCATCATGGGCTATCTAACATCTAATTTTGGACCTAAATCTGAAAGGCTGCTATGGTTGATGCAAATTATCCATAGCATTTCCCTAAGTAAGTAGGCAGGCAGGCAATGAAAGAGGAAGAACCAAGTATGACAACTATATGAACACTTAGTAGGGCAACTTAACAGCACTTTAACTGCCTTGGCTCTGTCCTATGGAATCCTTCTCTACAAGAGAACTCTCGTGAATTCACTGAACTACAGCAGAGCATTTTAAGCGTCGAATCCCATAATTCTGTGGAATGGAGCTGGGATGTTTAAAAGTGGCATCAAACTGCCACGGCTTTTTGGTGTAGATATTCTCTACCTCTGCTCACAGTGAGCAAGATCAGGTGAGTATGTGGGTTGTACCATTCAAACTGCATGATTAAATGTGGATTCATTCCAAAATACACCATTTTTAATATCAAGCCAGTATGTAAAGATACCACCACATAGTCTCCCTAAAATGGAAGTTCTCTGTGTACATGTGGGGTCTATCTGCCTGTCCATTGAACATGAAAGCATATTCTCTGCTGTTTTCTGTTCTGAAATGTAACAACTCATGTACAAGTTGGCCACCTCAGAAAGTCTACATTTCTGTTGACTGGGAAGAGTTGGGGCTGGCTGAATAGCTCTGTGGTTTAGGCATCTGGTTGCAGAACCAGAGGTTGAAAATTTGACTCCCCACTGTGCCTCCTATTGGAAGAGCCAGCCTGAATGGTCTTGGGCCAGGTCTCCTTGATCCCCAAAACCCTGAACCTTCCTCCTTGCCCTCCTTTAACCTCCGTTCCATGCCCCCTCTTAGGTGCCTCTCATCACCCACCTCCTCAGAGACACTTGCGTCTCCCTCCTCCCAGCCTTCTTGGGAATGCAGAGCTGCTACCCTGCCCAAACTCTTGGGATGTGTGTGGAGTTAAGATGCACAGCCTGCCCAGGGCACTGTTAGTGACTCTCTCACTGAGTGACCCCCTCCCTGAGCAAGATAATGCAGATTTCCACCATGATCATCTGAACAAATATTGCATGCACAACAGACATACAAACACGTTTATACTGAGCCAGTGAGCACTGGCTCCAGCTAGGAGAAGGGAAGAGAACATTGTCCAGACATTAAAGCCACCACACATAACAAAAGCAAACTTAGCCCTCCTCCAAGAACTTCCTTTCAGGAATCCTAGGGGAGTATCGCCTTTCCTCGAGATTTCAGCTGGCACCATGAAACCTAACATCCCTCCATCACTTTCATTGATTCTTAATGCAGCAAGTTAGGCAACACCATCTGAAGTTTCTTCTGCTCTTGTACCAGTGAAGTAGTGATGCCCAGAGAGGCAATAACACCATAAGACTCCCTGGACTGTGTTGCATGCTAGAGACTTAGCACTATTTCATAAATACCATCTGTGCCATTAAACTTGGAAATCCATTTGAATAGAAATAAGGATGGTTCTTTGGGAACTATGATCAGTCTTTATGTGATGGTTTGCCAAAAGATGTTGGCACTTCACATTTTTAACAGCATGTGTTGTGGCACATGAAGACCAACAAGTTTTTATCTAGCATAAGCGCTGCTGATTGCAACACACTTCTTCAAATGCATTTGTTTGGTTTGCTGCAGTAGAAACAAATTGAAATCACTGCCCTTCTGAAAATCCCCCTTTTATCACACTATTTCAGTTTTTTTACTGTGTGTTTTTTAAAATGCATACACCTGGTTCTCTCTCTAGTACACACACACACACACACACACACACACACGTGCACCATGGTACAGAGTAGATTTCAGCATCTACTGTTTCAGTTTATGTTCACAATCAGATCAAAATGCACCCTGAACAAATTGCTTACCCATCCTTATCCTGCATAAGGTCTTTAAAACTGTTGCCATTTAGGATATTCAAGAACAATGCAGAAGATCATAGTTTGCCTTATTGTGTACTAAGCTGAGTTTTTTTGGGCTTCACAGAGAATCACAGAATGCTAAGGCCACAAAAAAAGAATAATTTGTGTGTATGTCTATGTGTCCGTGCACACTTATATACATACACGTTCATGAACAGTCTTCAATGAAAGCAGCATGCATGTGAGCTTCCTTAACAGATTTCCTTCCCTGTGGTCATTTTAAGAAAAGCAGATACATGAGAGCCAAACTAGGGGTGGGATGAAATGTGAGGGATGATGCCCCACTAATTTCCTTCAGTGGGGCTTACATTATTTTTCTGGGGTGGTGATGTAGATAGGGGAAATGGCAAGAAAGAAAAGGTAGCTCATTCTCCACTAGTGATTGAATAAATGAGCAGTGCCCTTTGGCTGCTTAGAAGTAAATACTTTAGAGTTTGATTTGGGGCCTCCTCTAGTGTAGGCTCATAATGTTACAGGTAACAGAGAATTACCATTGAAAATATTGCTTATCAGCTTTCATGGTACTGGCCAAAGTGTCAGGGAATTGCTGTGCTTCTCCAGGAGGAAGATGGACACCCAAGTGAGCTAGTCTGTTTTTTCGTGCCTGCAGTGCTTTAAAGCCTGGACAACAATCCTCACATATTCCCACCTGGCAATAGATTCACTGGTTCAGTGTGAAGGTGTTTGTGCATGTGTGTGTTGCTCAAAATAACATGTTGGGTCCAAGCGCATGTATCCACTGACTCTCTCCCCAGTCCTTTTTCCTTGTCCCTGACCGTTTGGCTCACAAACTTTGGGTCCTCTCATGCTATTCCAAGCAAGCAGGGAATGGAGCACCATGTAACAACTCCTGAGTGTTCTTGTTGCAGCTGCTAAGCAGGACCTGAAGAAAAAACATCTCCTGCCCAAGCTTGGTCTGCCCCATACCTGTGACATCACAAGGTCCTGCCCCCTGATCTCAGGTTCTGGCCCAGAAATCTCAGGGGACAGGATGCTGCTTACCTTGAAACCCTATGCCTGCCCCACTCTTCTTCCATAACATATAATACAAGGCATCCCTCTCCTGATATCTCAGTGCATTTCTCTAGGCTTGCTGGCAATAGGCATTTACTGTGTACTGAAAATTCACAGTGTACTAAAATCAGAAAGTTGGGTAAATTTGTTTAGACATTATGATGGGAGGGGGAATTAATATGAATTTGCCATCCTCGGCATAAGCCCACTCTTTTTTCTAGGTCAAAGACAGCAGCAGCGTTTTATTGAGAAAACAGGATCTTGATCTTGGGAGCAATCCATGAGAGGACATTTAAGATTAATGAGTTCTTTCATGTGAGATTCCCCATACCTTTCATCTGAGCCCCAGTACTTGTTTTCATGGAGCACATCTCTGGCTCTACCCTAATTTTAATGGAGACCTCAAGCAGGCCTGACAGCTAGCAGTACATCTAAAAGCAGACAACATTCAACTGTCCTTTTTCCTAGCTGCTGTTGGAAAGGGTTTTTTATTTATTTATTGTGCTCTTAAATATTATTTTACTGGCTGTTTCTGTTCTTGCGAGTTTTCTATCCTTCCAGAGTAAGTTTCTCTGGGTTTTTGGGTGTGTGCAGGTTTGGCAGGGGGTGGATGCATTGTCACCTCCTGCCTCTGCTTATAGAAGTGCTTCCAAACTAGAGCTTGGGAAAGTTGCAAGCCATAACTTCCAAGTCCTACTCTTCCCAACCAAAAGTCCCTGCTTGAGAGAGTGAGCCTTTATCTGCCTTCCAGGGTTCTGGGGAGGCAGTAAATAGGAACAGCATCTTTCAATTCGTGCTTTGATCTCTCAAGGCTTCTTGTGGCCATCCATTATGGGATTAAATGCTAAGGAAAACATGGGAGAGGCTTGGGTGGTAGGGGACATTGGACCAGAGAGATAAGGTTTGGAGACAGGCTGAATGGGAGGCAACAAAGGTGGGAATTTTCTGGATTGATCTGAGTTTCGAAGGATTCAGAGGCATTCAGAGGTCCCACTCTTTCCAAAGCAAGTGTTTTTCATCCCTCCCACCCCTACATGCTTCTATCCGATCCTAAATTCTACAGACTTTATCGGCATCTCAAAACCCAAAGAGACTGCATGCAGCAGTTTGAATACAAATGGCTCTGAGTAAGATGTGAGATTTCATCTGCTCTGTTTTCTGTTCTGTTGCATGAGCCTAGCTTCCAAAATCTTCATGTACTGTCTGATGGTTTTATATAAGAACAAGTTATTGTGTCAGGGGAAGAAAAAGGCTACATCTTGCTTCCCCCTGCCATAGAAACCTGCAGTTTTGTCCTGAGATTTTCACCCTTCTCCTAGTGTATTCAATCTATCTGTTTCTGAATGCTAGGGTTTACAGAGCTGTCTTGACATGGCAGGTCACAGCTCAACAGGCTATATCGACAATCCCTTAGCACATCACGAGTTAGGATTGTTTGACATCCCACCTACTACTTCTGAGTCAAATGAGGATGAAAATGCAATACACCTACCTAAGGTGTGCAAGTTAATGTCAAACAACCAAAGACCTTTTGTTGTTGCTCATGTTTGTCCTGGCTTTGCTACTATCATGGCTGTTTAGTTTGCTTTTGTTCTCACAGCTGGCGTGTTTACAGAGTGTCATAAACATGATCATGTCATGCTAATATGCAAAATTACATGCTCTGAAAAAGCTGGGTGGAATCCTCAGTGATTCATGTCACTGCACATGACGCCAGGCCTGGCTGCAGGTTAAAAAGGGTGCCCAATCTACACTTTTCTCCTCCAGCCCATATACCTGCAGTACAGCCTCAGCTCCCAGGAAATCCTCCTTGGTAAGAGCCCCCTTTTCAATAGCAGCACTCCCATGTGGGCTGCCTGTTTTTCAAAAGGTGAAAAGAAGGGCCTCCATAGCAGGGTGAAGTGGGGCAGAGAGACCATGGCAGGCGGAGGGTGTAGGCTGCCACCAGCAGGCACAGAAGAGAGGCACAGAATGGAATCATAAGCACTAAAAACAGGGCATATGTTTGAAGCAGATCTGTGCCTGTTTGCAACTAACCCGTAGTAAATACCTTTCCTCCAGATTATTGCCAAGGCATAGTTCCAGCCATGATGTGTAGCTTTGATATACCTAAGTGACAGTGAGAACTCTGGCTACTATGGAAACAAAATGCTAAACTGGATATGCTTAGGTCTGATCCAGCATTTGTCCTTCCATGTTCTTAAGTTCCCCAGCTACCAATAAAAGGACATTTGAAAGAAGAACAATTATTCAGTTAGAATGAATCCCATTTTTTCCTCTCCACACACCCACTGATAATGCATGGGAATACATCTGTGTGACCTGAAGACAATGCCCTGTATCTCTGGGGCAGCTTAGATCTTGATTATTCTGATATGTAGATTTCAGGGTATATACGTGTCACCTTTCTTCGAATCTTCCATGTGTATGATTTCAAGAATTATCATCTTGGAACGGTGGCACAAGCTTTAATGTATGGAAGAAATCCATCTCTGTGACAGAAAAAGTAACTTCTGGAATTACCTTTCGGGGAGTATTTTGGTCACCTTTGTGCTGTTATATTTTATGTACTTGAAGGTACTCCAGACAAATGCCTAGCGTGTAGGCTGTAGGGCTATCCACTGAAGCACAGACGAATGTAAAAATTCCTCCTACTAAATCAAGACACACTGGAAAGAGAGGTTTAATAGAGGGCACTGCAATAACTAGCTTTTCCCCTTGAGGATGCCACTGTTGGAAGAAAGCCAATGTCTGCGCTATTTCTTCATCAGCCACACTTAATCTCAGTCACTTTCACCACTGTTTCCATGAATCGATATTGGACATTTTTCATTAGCTTTCTTGATGAAATGATGTGGCTTGATTCAGTGACCATGGCTCCTGGGGTTGAGCCTTGCCACATCAGATGGTGAGACAAGACAAGCTGGAATACAGGGCTACATTCTGTACTGAAATAAATCAGAGGTGGTGGTGATGATGGAGAGAAAGGATCACACCTTTTTGTCTTCCATGACAACTCCTCATCTTGTGAACGTCATGTCTGTGATGATTTTGCTGACTCGTTTTGAATTTGCTTAAGCAATACTATTTTTCAGGGAAGCATGTGTAAGTTCAGTGATAGAACATATAATATGAATTGGAGGCCTTTACCTGGTTCAATATTTGGCATCTCCAGGGCTTGGAGAAGTCTTGCCAGAAACTAAGAAAAGGGTTGGATTACGGTTACATTGCTTTAGGGTGTTCTAATGTATTTAATGATGTAATACATTCAGAACATCTTAGAGCAGTAATATACAGTGCTCTAGAATTATAGCTCTTTTGTTGTTGTTGTTTAGTCGTTAAGTCGTGTCTGACTCTTCGTGACCCCATGGACCAGAGAACGCCAGGCCCTCCTGTCTTCCACTGCCTCCCGGAGTTGGGTCAAATTCATGTTGGTAGCTTCGATGACACTGTCCAACCATCTCGTCCTCTGTCGTCCCCTTCTCCTCTTGCCTTCACACTTTCCCAACATCAGGGTCTTTTCCAGGGAGTCTTCTCTTCTCATGAGATGGCCAAAGTACTGAAGCGTCAGCTTCAGGATCTGTCCTTCCAGTGAGCACTCAGGGTTGATTTCCTTCAGAATGGACAGGTTTGTTCTCTTTACAGTCCAGGGGACTCTCAACAGTCTCCTCCAGCACCACAATTCAAAAGCATCAATTCTTCGGCGGTCAACCTTCTTTATGGTCCAGCTCTCACTTCCATACATCGCTACTGGAAAAACCACAGCTTTGACTATGCGGACCTTTGTCGGCAAGGTGATGTGTCTGCTTTTTAAGATGCTGTCTAGGTTTGTCATCGCTTTCCTCCCAAGAAGCAGGCGTCTTTTAATTTCATGGCTGCTGTCACCATCTGCAGTGATCATGGAGCCCAAGAAAGTAAAATCTGTCACTGCCTCCATATCTTCCCCTTCTATTTACCAGGAGGTGATGAAACCAGTGGCCATGATCTTAGTTTTTTTGATGTTGAGCTTCAGACCATTTTTTGTGCTCTCCTCTTTCACCCTCATTAAGAGGTTATTTAATTCCTCCTCACTTTCTGCCATCAGAGTGGTATCATCTGCTTATCTGAAGTTGTTGATATTTCTTCCGGCAATCTTAATTCCGGTTTGGGATTCATCCAGTCCAGCCTTTCGCATGATGTATTCTGCATGTAAGTTAAATAAGCAGGGAGACAATATACAGCCTTGTCGTACTCCTTTCCCAATTTTGAACCAATCAGTTGTTCCATATCCAGTTATAACTCTTGCTTCCTGTCCCACATATAGATTTCTCAGGAGATAGATAAGGTGGTCAGGCACTCCCATTTCTTTAAGAACTTGCCATAGTTTGTTGTAGTCCACACAGTCCAAGGCTTTTGCGTAGTCAATGAAGCAGAAGTAGAAGTTTTTCTGGAACTCTCTGGCTTTCTCCATAATCCAGCGCATTTTAGCAATTTGGTCTCTAGTTCCTCTGCCCCTTCGAAATCCAGCTTGTACTTCTGGGAGTTCTCGGTCCACATACTGCTGAAGCCTACCTTGTAGGATTTTGAGCATAACCTTCCTAGTGTGTGAAATGAGTGCAATTGTACGGTAGTTGGAGCATTCTTTGGCACTGCCCTTCTTTGGGACTGGGATGTAGACTGATCTTTTCCAATCCTCTGGCCACTGCTGAGTTTTCCAAACTTGCTGGCATATTGAGTGTAGCACCTTAACAGTGTCATCTTTTAAGATTTTAAATAGTTAAATCTGTTCTTCACTTCCACTGTGTATTCATAAAGGATTTGGTTTAGATTATACCTGACTAGCCTAGTGGTTTTTCCTACTTTCTTCAGTTTAAGCTTGAATTTTGCTATAAGAAGCTGATGATCAGAGCCACAATCAGCTCCAGGTCTTGTTTTTGCTGACTGTATAGAGCTTCTCCATCTTTGGCTGCAGAGAACATAATCAATCTGATTTCGGTATTGCCCATCTGGTGATGTTCATGTATAGAGTCGCCTCTTGTGTTGTTGGAAAAGAGTGTTTGTAATGACCAGCTTGTTCTCTTGAGAAAACTCTATTAGCCTTTGCCCTGCTTCGTTTTGAACTCCAAGGCCAAACTTACCTGTTGTTCCTTTTATTTCTTGACTCCCTACTTTAGCATTCCAATCCCCTATAATGAGAAGAACATCTTTCTTTGGTGTCAGTTCTAGAAGGTGTTGTAAGTCGTCATAGAATTGGTCAATTTCAGCCTCTTCAGCATCGGTGGTTGGTGCATAAACTTGGATTACTGTGATGTTGAAAGGTCTGCCTTGGATTCGTATTGAAATCATTCTATCATTTTTGAGATTGTATCCCAGTACAGCTTTTCCCACTCCTTTGTTGACTATGAGGACTACTCCATTTCTTCTACGGGATTCTTGCCCACAATAGTAGATATGGTAATCGTCTGAATTGAATTTGCCCATTCCCGTCCATTTTAGTTCATTGACGCCCAGGATGTCAATGTTTATTCTTGCCATCTCCTGTTTGACCACATCCAGCTTACCAAGGTTCATAGATCTTACATTCCAGGTTCCTATGCAGTATTTTTCTTTGCAGCATCGGACTTTCCTTTCACTTCCAGGTGTGTCCACAACTGAGCGTCCTTTTGGCTTTGGCCCAACCACTTCATTAGCTCTGGAGCTACTTGTACTTGTCCTCGGCTCTTCCTCAGTAGCATGTTGGACGCCTTCCGACCCGAGGGGCTCATCTTCCAGCGTCATATCTTTTAGCCTTTTGTTTCTGTCCATGGAGTTTTCTTGGCAAAGATACTGGAGTGGCTTGCCAGTTCCTGCTCCAGGTGGATCGCATTTAGTCAGAACTCTCCACTATGACCTGTCCGTCTTGGGTGTCCCTGCACGGCATAGCCCATAGCTTCTCTGAATTACTCAAGCCCCTTCGCCATGACAAGGCAGCAATCCATGAAGGGGAATTATAGCTCTAGAACACTCTAAAGTACATCTAGGGTGTTTCTGGAAAGGTTTTTGTACTTCTTTCAGGAGGCTTCCCCAGGTGTTTGTGATTTTTAGATGTTATCCTCCCTAAACCACTGTCAGATCATAGATACTATTTGCACCCACAGACTGCACCACAGAAATCACGGCTCCCTCAGCACATGGCTTTACAGTGGTGCAAAAACATGGATCTGATGCAGATTCTCATGGATCCACATGATTTTTATGTAGGATCATCCCCAAACCACTGTCCAGTCATATACCCCATCTCTGCCCACACACTGAAAACACAGAAATTGTGGGTCCAGTGCATGGCTTTGCAGTTGCACGAGAACATGGATCTGAAGCACGGATCCTCATGGATCCACATGATTTTTACATAGGATCATCCCAAACCACTATCTAATCATGGGGCCCATCTGTGCCCACAGAAAACACCACAGAAATCATGGGTCCTCCAGCACATGATTTTGCAGTGGTGCAAAACATGGATCTGATGTACGGATCCTCATGGATCCACATGATATTTAATTTGGATCATCCACAACCTAATGTCAAGTCATAGGCCCCATTTGTGCTCATAGATTAAAATACAGAAATCATTACTCCAGACACATTCTGATTGGTCAGGATGCTATGTTATGCAAATTGTTCACATTTCTATTATATGTGTATAGTAGAATAGACTCAGGTTACTCATTTTAGCTCAAGTGAGAGTTCAGGCTTGACTTGATTGGACACCCACTTTTCTGCTTTTCTGGCTGTCTTTAGTATCTCTAGCAAAACCACTTTTCAAATGACCTGATTGTTGTCCCTGTCATTCTTCACTATCTTCCTTTCATATAGTATGCATGACCTTGTTTTCCAGTGACATTCTTTGCTAACTCCAACCTCTTCCTTTTTTTAAATCAAAAAGCAAAGAGACGTATTTTGGAAAACATGTACACAATATATCCATAGAGGTTTTGATCCAGTACAGCTTTTCTTCCTCACCTTACCTAAGTCAAAGAAAGGGATATGAAATTGGAACATAGCTTTCCAGTCTGCTTTTGGTGAAGTGCGCATGGCAAGATTAGTTTAACTGAGAGGTTAAAGGGTGTGTATTATATTACAGATGAGCATGAACCTCAATTCAGAAGTTCAGGTTGCTTCATTGGCATGGCCCCACAGGTGCCACGTGTTTGCTTCTTCCCTCCTGCAGGCACCCCCACTCACCAGCCGGCACACGCTGCTTTTCTCCTGCTCTTCATGCGATTGTCCAGTTGCAGCAGGAGCATGGACTTCCCTTCTCTGCCTCCTCCAGCAGCTGCCCACTCAAAGGCAGCACTGCAGGCATCCCTGCCCTGCCTCCTTATCTGAGTAGGCAGCTGCTGTAGGAGGTGGAAAAGGGAAGCCCGTGCTCCTGCTGCAACTGGACAATTGTGTGAAGAGCAGGAGAAAAGCAGCACACACCGACTGTTGAGTGGGGGAGCCGACGGGGTGAGGGAAGTGAACGCATGAGACCTGTGGCTGCACCATTGAAGAAGCATGAACCTCCAAACCAAGGTTCATGCCCATCTCTAGTGTGTATGTTTCTCCATTGTATGTGTTGTATCTACTCACATCTTTGCTTCACCATTTCGTTAAGTCCAAAACAGCCTTTCAAAATATTTTGGCACAAAAGGAGTATAGCCACATCGAAGCAGTTCTTGCTTCTGTTTTCCCTCATTAACCATAGTACAGATCATATGCTCACCTTCTGGAATCCCCTACCACTGGGTAATTTTATATGAAGGAAATTTCTCATTGGATTTGTGGGTAGCCTATGTATATTTAAACTCCCATTTTAAAAAGCCAGGAAATTCAATTCTTCAAAAGACCTCCGGTTTATGAATGTAGGATATTGTGCTTCTGTACCCACAATTCAAAAAGCCAGAAAAAATTGCTGTAAAAGATCATGCCCGCATTGCCAGCAGGAAAAATGATGCCATGCTTTACATAGCAAAGAGCAGCCTGAATGTTGACAAAACCAATGGAGCAGTCAAGATGGTCTACAGGATACTCTCTTCTTCTCACTACCATTCACACCTGTTGAAAAACAGCCCTGACAATTGCTTTGTGTTTGAGTGAGAAGTGGTGAACTGATGAAAAAAGGAATCAGCTTCTGGGATTTTCCCTTGTGTGGTATCACTTTGTGAATGGTGGTGGTGCTGGGGGACCCCTGGTCAACACCTTGACCATTAGCCTGTGGAGTGCCTCAGGTTTCCATGATTCCCCTATACTATTTCATATATACATGAAAAGCCTGAAAGAGGCTGTCTAGAATGTTGTGGTCTGGTACCACCAGTGTTCAGGAATTGAGATGAATTCTTTATTTCACATTCCATGAAGAACACACGAGTTCTGTCATTACCATGGTATTACTGACTGTGTTGGTGTTCTTTCCAGTTACAGGCTGAACTCGATCAAGAGTACCAAGACAAATTCAAAAGACTCCCACTGGAAATTCTGGAATTTGTTCAAGAAGCAATGAAAGGCAAAATCAGTGAAGATGGGGGAGACCATAGCTCAACCACTTCTTCCCTGGTGTCTGAGGGTGGAAAAGTGAACCATAAACCACAGCAAAATGAAGAGCTGGAAGAGAATCCAGGAAAAGTCTTTGATACACCTCTCTAACAACAACTGCAGTGCCGCTTTCCTACATTACTAGGTCACAGCAAGTCACCACCTTGTTCCCCAGATGCTCTCCTTTTCCTGAATTATCATTGGGCAGCTTCAGATGTGGAAGACATCGTTAGAGACAGTGCCCATTTTTAAAACAAGTGGTTGGTGAGGAAGCTGTTACATTGTTTGAAGCTCTTCGTTGATAGCTTAATGAATAGGCCAGTGCTGTCCTTTCTCTGGTCACTTTTATATGGGTAGATTTCAGTCCAAGTGCAGTCTGGAGCTTTTCTCTGGGGACCATAGACCACCCTGTGAAGCAGCAATGAAAATATATATATATACTCCAAGCCCAATTGTCATAACATCCTTAACTCTGAGTTTCCTCCTTTGTGACTGCACCTTGTATCATCTTATCAATTGCACTGATTTTTTAAAAATCATTCTTATTTTTATTTTTGCTCTGCAAGCACCAATCGTGTGCTTTGTTGATAATCTATCAGATAAATATTCTGCTGTTTAAGATGTTCTACGGAAACTGTGGTAACTCGTGTAAGTTCCCAAGTTGAAACAGACACATGTGTCTTATATATGCTTCATATGTGATGTGTTCACATAGATGTGTATAGAAACACACATGCACAAACTTTTATGTATGAACAGAGCATGCAAGTTCTTGCTGGGTTTCCCCTTGTGACAAAATGAACAGTTTTAAGGGATAAGGACAAACGTGTCTGGATCAGTGATAACGAACTGGGATCATTACAAAGCAATTGTTAATCTTTAAAGAAATATTGTATATTGTTTTCAAAAACAGGTTTGTGGGTTCAAGGGTATTGTTTTCAATTATTATTATTATTATTATTATTTTGCATTGCATCAGTGATCTAATTATTAAGATGTTTTCAACTGTAGTATCTGACATGTGGGCATCTCTCTTATAGTGTTTTTTTTTTTTTAAAGTATGACATGCATGTGGGAAATGCTGACTCCAACATGTATATAAAACAGACATTTCAGAGCTGGAATGTTTATGAAAAGTAAAGGAAATGCTCAGACAGGAGGATGGAGGGAGAACACTGAGTTCTATTTCTGATCCAAACTATGTATTTGGTTAACCTTAGGAAAGCTACAGCCCCTCTGAACTCAACAGAACTACTTTGTGGATATTACTGAAACACTAAATTTTGTTCTAATGATAGTAAATACTTTTAATACATAACAGCATATATGTAGTCTGCTAGCCCTCAGGAGTTCAGTAGAAATAACTTATTTTATTTAAATGTAAGCAATAAATAGAGATCAAACTTAAGTTTCAAGTTAAATGGTAAATGTACATAAGGCAATCAAAACTTTGACTGAACAGTATTTTTTTCTTAATTTACAGCACGCACGAAAATGGTTGCACACTATTTGAAAAGTACATCAAAGAGATGTACTCTGCTTACAATGAATGGAGTAAGTGAGCAGGCATAACTGAGACTTTGATTTTGATTTTAATAGCGTGACTCCTATCATTTATTCTACTTTTGCACTTTGAAGATCAATATTACTAATCACTAAATACAGAAAAACCTGGAAGGGTCAAAGTTTAATGCTGCATTTTATAAGATAAAAGTTAAATAAATTTGTTTTAAGCTAGGTGGGATAAAATAATAGCAGTATTCAGAACAATTATGAAACTATTTCTTTGATGTGCTTGTATAGTGCAGTTTCAAATCAAGTAGGTGAAATTCTGATGAGCTTTTTAATTTATGAAAAAAAGTTAATGGTTTGACAAGAGTATATTAGCAGCTGTAGTTGGTTTTCAGTACATTTGTATTTGACCATTGACTATACTTATTTTTTAATATCTGTACAGTGCCCCTTTTTGCAGTTGTAGTTTAGCGTGTAATACTGTATATCTTGCATTGTTCAAAATTACAGTGAAATATTATTTGCCATTAATATTACTTGAAATAAAGTAAGGTAATGAAAAAAGGAGTCTATGATGTGAGAGTCTTGTGCCTTTTTATGTATCTGCCTTGTTATGTGTTGAACAAGTGGAAATAATATATTGTGGACATTTCTGCTTTTAGAGAATAGTGCTACTTTGTAATACATGGAACTCCATTAGACACTTCCGGTATCTTTCCACTGCTGAGGATTGTGTTTGGTTTTTTTTAATTAGCTTAGGAGAAAAACTAGCTCTGGACGTTTGAACCTAACGGTGGTTGTAAGAGGTTTTAAAGGGATGTATCTTGCTTTCCTTTGAAACTAATATTGCTCTTGTACATTGGTATAAACACTGTATGTGACTGGCTGATTGGAAATAGTGATTTGCTTTAAAATCAGTTTAGGAAAAAAAACTTTTCATTTAACATGTATATAATTTTGTTTCTCAGCCTTTTAGATGCATAATTCACATTTTGTAAGAATCCTATGCAATTTTGTGGCATGATGTTTCTTCCACTTGTAATTTATGTGCTTTCATCACAGATCCAAATAAAATTTCTTAACGCTGTCTGTATTTTCCCTCTTAATTGGGCAGCTTCCAAGAATCTTGGCATCTGTAAAGCTTTGTCTTCAGAGTACATTTTGGGGAACGTTTTTGGTGTGAAAGCACACTCAGTTCATATCCTGGTAGCAGTATGACTAAGTAGGCCTGGCCACTGCTTCTCCTGAATGCAAAGGTTCATTCTTTCACACAAGTAGGAAATACGCAGCCCTCCAAAAGTTACTGAATTCTAACTCCTCCCATTCTTCACCATTAGCTGTGCCAGCTAAAGCTCATGGCATGTGCTGTACAACATCTGGAAGACCACATATTCCCCACCCCAACCTACAAGATGCACTTGAGTCTTCTGCAAGACAACCGGGCTACAAAGATAACCTTTCAGGAGGATCTCAACAGACAAAGTTGGTAGGAAGTTTAAAATCCATTGACACAGGAAGTCTTCATAGCTTCTTTTTCACTCCAAACACTCATCGTATCTGAAGAAACTGGCTGAAGTGATAACCTAATTTGCGCTTAAATCCAGGTGTGTAAAATTCCATCATGGGACACTCCCAAGCTAAATGTTTTCCTTCCTTTAAAGTACAGGTGGGTAGCTTGTGGCTTTTTCAGATGCTGTTACGCTTGAATGCAACATGTTACAGGCAATTAACCTGTAACATGCTACTTTGTAGGTAGGTATAATTTTTATGTGATGAGGTAGAGCTTACTCATTGCTCTTAAATATTGCTTTTCTAGGATCATAGAGTACAGGGTGTAATTTTGGTCACTTTCTATTTTTAAGCCTTTAAATGTCATAATAAATTAAAAATAACATGAGTAAAACATTACTAATGCATGTGAACAAGCAATGTCAATACTGCCGTGTTATACATTTTTAAAACTACAAGTACTAATGTGATCATTCTTTTTTCTCGAAAACACCTTTAGTCTTTACCATGGCTATACTGGTTGAGTACAGAATAATAATAACTGGAGAGACGCACTTTCCCTTGTTTTAAAAGTGAAGATATAAACTTGACCAAGCATAGAAAGTTCTACAGTAATTGAGCATGGGTTGGAGAATCTGGCTGCAGAGCTAGGGTGTCAGGAGATTGGTTCCCCGTTGTGCATTCTGGGAGAATAGCTAGGCTATGTGACCGAGGGTGAGCTGAATGGTCCCGGATTGCCACCAGAAGGAGGGGATGGTAGCCCACTTCTAAATAGTTAGAAAATCCTGGGAAGGGTTGCAGTAAAATGGAATTAATTTGGTGCCATGTAATTGGTACCCAGTGTGGTGTAGTGGATACAGTAATGGACTAGGACTCAGGATGGCTGAGTTTGATTCTGCAGCCCTGCCATAGAAACTCACTGGGGGTGTGGAACTGGCAGAACCACTCCTTAAATAGCTGACTTGCCTTGAAAACCGAATTAGAGTCGCTATAAGTCATTTCTGATGTGACGACACATAACAACAACAATTTATTTATGCAACAACTAGCATTAAATACTGGTTTACTCATAGTTATAAATCCACTGGCCACAGAGGGAGTAACTGGTTAAAAAAAAACAACAGAAGAAGAGCACAGCTGGATCAGACTGGAGCTCCATGTAGTCTCATTTCCTCTTTCTAAGAGTGGCCAATCAGAAGCCTCTTTCAGGACTCCTCCCATTCCATTTGCTTGCCAGCAACGGCTATTTGGAGGTGCACTACTTCTGCCCCTGACATTTGTAGCCAACATAGTTACTGACAGATCTTGCTTCTTTGGTTCCTTTTTTAGATCCATCGATGCTAGTGCTCATCACTTGTGACTCATTGGCCATAATTTAACAATATATTGTACAGAGCACTTCCTTCTGTCCCATTATCAACTGCCAATCTATGGCTCAATGGAATGGTTTGTTCTTTTCATCTCACTTGAATATTTCTGTGCGAAGACAGGAATAACAAATAGGCCAACTGTAAGGCAGCTATGTCACTGGCCTCAAAGATATATGTTCCTCAGTGCCAGCTGTGCGTTAATCCTCAAGGACAGGAATTATGGCTGGATAATGGAGCAAAACTTCACCTTCCTGCATCTTGTTGGTCTTCATCTTTTAATCTGAAGCAGTGTCAGGACACAGAAGACAAATAGCTGGCCATTTTCTGGTATAATTGGTTTACCTCTAAGGGAAACAAAGCAACAGTAGAACCTGCTCTATGCTATGCCATCATTTTCTCAAAGACAGCACTCATTGTAGTTCTAACAGCAATCTTAATGCATCATTCTGGTGTCAGATCTAAGAATTAGAACAGTTCTTAGTGCCACAGCAATCAATGCCCTTGCAGCAATAAAGGGCTAAGAAGGGACCTGTATGATTTCATAGGGAGAAAGAATTATGAGGTGATTAACTGCTCCCCATTCTCTTAAAGTTGACTTTCTTTTTTTAAAAAAAATTAACATTTTAAACTATACACTTTAATAAAATATAACATAAAATTTGCATTCCATTCACACAAATTGCATACAACAAAATTAGTAATAACAGAAAATGTAGTGCTCCCTTCACCCTGGGGACCATTATATCTTATTTAATTTTTTTGACACTTCTACCTGACCTTCAATCCATCATTTAACTGTCCCTATATCCCTTCCAAAAATACATATAATCTTGGTTTGGCTTTTTCCCTTTACTCAATACAGCATTTATAAATTCATTCCATATCTCGTTAAATCTATTTGTTTTTAACTCTCCTTTTTTGAACTTAATTTCTGAAGTTAATTTATCATTAATTGCAATATTCCAAATTTCATTATACCATTCATGCAGTTGGAAAACCCAGTTTTGCTTCCTTTTTTTTTTTCAATGAGCAGTCATGCTACTGTTAACATATTTGGTAGTACCTGGTTATAGGAGGTTAGCACTGGACAGTGGACAGTGCCTGCAGATCAGTGTGTTTTACAGGATATGTAGAGCTTCCCCGAGGAGCCAGAAGAGAGGCTGCTATCATTTAACAGTGCCATTTCCACTAAATCATTAACTGAGTGAGGTGGTCACCACAGGCAGAGACAATGGCCATTGTGAAGTGGAGGGGGAGCATCAGCATCATTGCTGCCACCACTACCACCAGGTCATTTCTCTCTCTCTTGAAAGGCACAACTTTGGGTTTCACATCGGCTACTGTCAATAGGTGGAGCTTACTATCCCATCACCAGTGCTGAAGAAAGATTCTGCTACCAATCCAAGTCAACTTTTGCAGATAAAGATAGGGCATGAGGGTGGGTGGGTGTATATCTTGTCCCTCACTCTGTAAATAAGATACCTTCATGGAAGCATATCCCATCCTTTCCCACAGGAAACAAAATGGACTGGCCCTGGAATACATTAAGGGAATGGTTGATAGACTCAGGTGTTGAGAGTTATAATCACACTCTTCAAGTATGTTTTGTTGTGTTTGGGGACCTCATTACTTCTACAAGCTCTCTTGTAATTTATAGCAACAGAAGAGGGAGGGAGATCTCCAGCCTAACTCTGAGACCATGAAATCCACACATCAGAAGCTTGACATGTGTACTAAAGGAAACCTGAAGGTATGTATCTCAAGCTTATCTAAAAATGGATTCATTGATTTTAATTAGTTAAATCTACGTCCTGTTCCACTGCTACCCACTAGTTGAGTAATTGGCCAAACTCCTGTTGTGCAAGAGAAAAGACATCAAAATCAGCATCAGATTGCCACTGATTAAAGTCTTCCCTTTCCACTTTTAAAATGTGCACAGTTCTCAAACAATGAGATGAAGCTATGTGTACCCTGAAATTGAAAAAAAGAAGTCTTTAATCAGTGTCTGTCTGCCACTGATGATGACATTATTCCCACTGCACAGACAGACTTCACTCAACAGTATTTCCACCAAGAGGTGGCAGACACAGGAGAGATTTACTGAAGACTAGGAATCCAGGATCTTTAGTCTCAATAATTTGCACCTGGTTTGGGGCGAGGTTAGAACCAGGCTATTTAAGCTTTCACTTCAGGCCTACTTCACTTCCACTGGAACAGTACAGATTTTCTCTTCTGTATAACCTACGTAATTGCCAGGTAAACCCAGCCTGTCTCAACCTGCAAGCATGTTTACCTACCTATTGTATAAAAATATATCCCTGTTGGCTGATATTGTGGAAACAGAGAAACAAGGCCAGGATTGAATGAGCTGTGGAGGGACAGAAAACCCTGTGAGAAAGGAAAGAAAAAGAAGAATGGGAGGTGCAGTTGTTTGTTTTTCCTGGATTCTATCCATGGCGCCTGCCTTCGGTTTGCCATCTTTTATTAAATGGGAAACTATTCAGTCCAGGAACAGCTTTTACAGAGAGCCCATAATTAGAGCTTAAAGCAAGTTAAAGCATACAGAGATGTGATCAAGGTAGTTTTGACTGTCTGTGAAATTGGACATTAAGAAACTCCAATTTTTAAGCACTGAAGACAAATAATCAAACAAAACAAGCTAATTTGCATAAACCTAGAGTTGAGAGAAACTTGTGCTATGATGCCCACAGGCTCATATTCACTAAAAATATATATATTTCTTCCAGCCGTTGACTATCTGCCATGGCTGTTTCTGGCCACAGTTGTATCACCATGGTTTCTTCTTTAGGAATCCTGGGCTTTGTGGATTGGTAAGGTACTTTGAGAAGAGAGGGGCGGAGGATAGAATCCCTTTAATTCCATAGTGTTGGACAGGCTCTCCGAGTTCCTTGGTCACTGAAGTTCAGGGCAATGGCAGCAGCCCTCCAGGCAGAATTCTTCCTGCCTCATTAAATTACAAATCCGGTGTTCTTTAGAACGAAGCCATGATAATTAAAGTGGTATGAAACTGATATTACAATGTTATGCCAATACATCTGCTGTCTGCTGCCTTTGCAAATGCCTTGGTAAGATGCCAAACTTACCTGGACTGGTGCTGGACCCCACATAATACAAAGCCACACTAAATGGCACTGCTATTAAAGGGTCAAAGTGGCATCCCCTCACTGGGAAGGCTGGAACAGCCTGAGAATATGCTATGGGGGGGGGGGGGAGAGTGGCTATTGCAGCTCTCGCTCTCTCTCTTGTATTGTGTGATGGCATGTTTCCTAATTCAGAGGACACTAGGTGTTGTGCCTGAGAGCAAGGGAGAGGGTGGGAACGAGAAGAGAAGGGAGAAGGACTGGGAGGTGTAAATGGCCTGCAATCCATCCTATATGCCATTTGTTTATTTTGTGCCATTAGGTCGTATGAGGACCTAACAGGGGTTTCAAGAAAAATGAGATCTTTAAGGAGTTGTTTTGCCCCCAATGAGTTTCCACAGCTAAGTCGCAATTTGAACTCGGGTCTTCATCATTCGAGTCACTGGTTTTCATAGGCCCTTATCAAGGAGCAATTCACACTGCACTGAATGGTACTTAAGTCTAAGTGGACCTCTATAGGACTGCACTTTAACTTACCTTTTAAAAGGATACAGTGTTATCCTAAAGAGGGGGAGCTTTCTGTACATGTTCAGAGACAGAAGGTTGTCAAGTCCATTTTTGAAAACGGAGTTCAGTTTCTTTATGAAAGAAAAAGTGTTCTGAAGAGGCACTGTTTAATTTTGCCCCTGGCATTATGACTGAGAGGGTCTGTTGCAGAGGTGGGAAATGTTAGTTATTTAGACTGAAATACCCCAAATCCTCTAACTGTCATGGCAGACTGCTATGCTCTCTGTTGGATTCTCAGATGGTAGTTCAGAAAAGTACTTTGTTCTAGCTGTGGGTTTTTAGGGTATAGAAAGCTGTTTTGTTGTATTAGTTTGGTAATCCAATACAGTGGTCCTACTACCTGTTCATCTACAGGTTAATTTATAATTAGAGATGCACAGGTGGAGATAACGAGGGTCCGGCCCCATGGCCGGACGGTCCACTCACCGATGCACTGATGCTGCGGGGTCCGCGCTCCCGTCCTATCGCGCCAGAGATCGCGATCGCCGAGCCACTCTTCAACCTGGCAGAGAGGTTTGTCATCCCACCTCCTGCCAGGAGTAGCTCGGTGACTGGGATCTCCGGAGCAATAGGAAGGGGGCGCGGACCCCGTGGCATTAGCACATCGGTGAGTGGAGCATCCGGCCCCATGGGGCCAAACCCTCATTATCGCCACCTGTGTGGGGTATTCATATACAAATACGAATACCCCCATCTCTATTTATAATGGTTCTGTTGAAGATCTAGCTGGTGTTTGCACGCAGTGGGCTATTACTGACAATCAGCAGCTCAGAGAACAAAGTAAATTTTGTATCTCTGTTGTATGGTGTCAGAGTTGTCAAACCTCATAGTTGGGCATCAGTGCACTAGCTCTGGCTTTGCGGATGGGAGAGAACAGCAAAGAGGCAGTATTTTGACTAAATAACATGTTTCTGCTTGGTCTCAAATACATGATTCTGCTGCACTTGATGAGGACCTCCCTCTCTTTAATTTATGCACATGTTTTTAAAGTTATAAAACATTTTTAAAATGGTAACTGCACACTTTCAGAGTTCACTTGGGCCAGGTCTTGCATAAAGAAGGCAGGTCTAGAGATGTTTGTATTGCAGGTTTTGCCCAGAAATATTGTTTCTTAGCTTTGTCAAACAGGTAAACCCTCAATTTGTACAGCTTAAAATGTACATATTTACAGTGCAATTGATTCAGAAGGGTGTGTGTGTGTGTGTACTGCAGACTTTTCAATGCAACCTTTTAACTCTGTTTACAGTAAAGGTGTATCCATGACGTAGTGCTTAACTCACATATTCTTAGCCCAGGCATGGTTGCATATATGCCAAACAGGGAACGATTCCATGTAGTTTCTATTTGTCAATTAAACAAGAATGAGAAGCAAAGAAGGCATCATTCCAAGGTTTCAGTCAAACCTAAGGTAAATCTAAGTGGCCAGCTAGTGTCCTTTTGCCAGGAAACACGGTACAAAACAGTCCGTTCTAGGTGCAGTTCTTCTCTGGCTGCTGTTCACACAAGCGAGGAATCCGGCAATCCACTGTGTGAGTGGAAAGCCCCACTTAGACCAACCATCCATGATCTCCAGCTTGCCAATGACCCACAGGTGTGAAGGAGAGAGTTCCACTCACAGAGCTGTTAGTGCCCTGCAAAAAGCCACAAGGTATTAGCCAGTATTCTTAAGCCATCCAACAAGATAAGAATGGAATAATCTCTTCCTGAGAAGGATCTACCAATTCCTGTTTGTTTAGTTTCTGGAAAGGGGAACTGTGTTTGTCTGATGCAGCCATTTTCTAAAAGAAAAAGTGGTGTGGTCCTTGTACGAAAATCACAAAACAAGGCTGGGTCATACCTTATTGGACCACTGTGATTGCCAAAACATCCTGCAAAGGTGGCATAATCTGTTCAAGCAGGTTATTGCCTTCGTGATCCTCTCCTGCTGGAGACTGGGCATCATCACAGCTCTCCTGACTTCGGATTCAGCAGCACTAAGCCATGATGTTGTGTTGCATCCAAGCCAATCTCTCAGGTTTTTCAACCAATACATTCCTCTACTTGTTGCTATTTTTAAAATTTTGCCTTTATTGAACGATTAGCTGTAACAATCTATAGTTACTTTCCCCATTATACAGTCAAAGCATAGCGGAGTGTACTGAAGAGTATTATTAATTCTCACCAAATTACTAGCTGTTTCCCCACTTAAATTTCTTTTTGCAGTCATTGATTGGATTGTATCTTATATTCTAGTGTTATTTCAATATTCAATTTTTTAGAGTATCTTTTAAATTGTATTTTAATTGTTTTGTCTTTTTGTTGTATTTTTATTGTATTTTAATTGTTGTAAGCCGCCCAGAGACCTTTGGGTAGAGTGGGCGGCATATAAGTTAAATAAATAAAATAAAATAAATAAATATGTGGTGCCCTATTGTCTGCTGAGACCACAAAAATGTTGCTATGTGCTCATAGATGAGCAAAAAATGACTTTTGGAGGGCTGCCTCTTCCATGGCCGTGGTGGCTGGGAGATTCTGAGCTACAGTATTAGAAAAGTAATTTTTCCCAAGTTCTGGAACATGCTGAGGGAATGTTCCTGTGAGAGCAATGCATGGAAAGCAAAAGGAAGACCCACACAGAGAGAATAATGGGCAAGAGTTGGAAGAGGGTGGCATGCTAATCTTTGGACCTCAGGGCTTGGAGAAAGGGAAGTTGGACCACATGATGTTAGGAACAGAACTTCAGAGGAAGGGACATTGAGGGTACAGAACACAGACACCATCATACCATGGCATCCAACCCACAGGATTGGTCCTAGGTGCAGAAATAATGCATTCACACCACGTATCTTGCCCTTCATGGTGCTTTACTGATGTAAAAAATGTTCCCTTCTGTTGGACAATCAAAAGTGTAAGAACACTGTGCTGTGTGAATAGTGGAAACCCTACTCCTAAGCAGATCTGTCGATGCCACAGCTGTTCCGTTTTGATGCATTTGAAGATACCTGAAGCATGGTGACAGACTGTGTGTGCTGCAAGGTGTTCCTCATGCATCTGCCCCATGAGTGGTTGGTGTGCTGCTCATTGTTTGTTTGCTTGTTTGTTTTCCCTGAAAAGGACATTCTAGGATCAGACATGTTCCACCAAAAGCTACTCCCACCAAGGAGTGGGAATAAGAAATCAAATGTTTCATCCCATAATTGTAATTCTTTTTGCCATCATAAAATTGGGTAGAATAATTGGGCACCAATAAGACTTCAAGCTTTCTGAATGTGGCAAGACTGAAACGTGGAACTGCTGTAAATAACTGCTGGAACAAGAAGCTGTCAAAAAAACCTAGTCATAACCACTTGTTTCGAATGTGGCAAATAACATGGGAAGAGCTCCATAACTTTTATTATGCAGTATTTAGAGATACTAGACAATATTGTCTCTCTCTGGAATTTAATGCCTACCTTTATGTGTCCATTTATTTGTTTGAAATTACATCTGAGCTTCCTTTGAGGCTGAAACCTTCCCAAAGTGGCACATATGACAGCAGAAACAATGAGGAATTGTACAAAAATCCTTAAAAATGGAATTACAAAGAAAACAAACAGTCCAAAACACAACTAGGAATAAGTGCATCCTCGGCTCCTGGCCAAAGCTCATTCTGAAGGCACAAGGCTACTATGAAAAAGGTAGTCTTCCTTATACTCATCAGCCCAACAGTCTTGATAGCAGACAGAACCTCATGAGCTGGCTACTACAGATGAAGAGTGTTGGAATCCTTCCAGTAGCTCGGGGCCAAACCATTTAAGGTTTTAAAACAGTGTTTCCCAACTTGGGTTTCATGACCCCCAAGGGGGTCTCAAAGTGTTTTCTGATGGCCTTGTGTCTGTTGTAGCCCTTGTTAAACAATTTCTTCCTTGACCTTTTGGAGTAGGATACGGAAGTTAGTGTATATGTGTATGTATGAGAGACAGGCCCTTTCGGGGAGAAAGAAGCCTCTACTTGCTGAGAAGGGATGACTTTGCCCCCATTAAAAATGCCTCTTTGTGCAAACATGGTGGGAGGTTACAGTTTACAGTACTTGGATATTAAAAGGGGGTCAACTTGAAAAAGGTTGGGAAGCACTGCTTTAAAACATCCAGTCCTTAGGGGCGAAGGTGGATAAATCCAGACTACTTTTTTTCCTGGTTTATTCCTTGTTTGCCAAGAAATCGAAGTATCACCATCAAATCACTTTGGGGGGAAAACATGTATACTGTTTCCAGTCAGTGAAATGTATTATTAATATGAATTCCATTCCCTGCCAGTTTCTACTACTGAGAAATTACAATTTTCTCCAAGCCTTCAGTGGCAATCCATTGTGCTTCTGCTTTCAATAAATGTGATGACAGATTTCAGAAATCTTTCATTGTGCCTTAATACAAATCTTCTGGGAAACTTCAAATATGTTTCTATTGTGTGACAGGTTGTTTCCCATGGGAAAGAATGGAAAGCAGTATTATACATTAATGAAGTTTAGTGATCTTTCTCAATAGATGTTTAACCAAGGAAATAACGTTTTTTAGCTCTACTGAGACAGGTGTGGATAATTGATTTCAGTGTATATCTAATGAAAGGTTCTGTTGAACTAAGTGAGACTTCAGCACTGCCTTTCATAAAAATTACTGCTCTTAGCGAAGCGGTACACAAATGGAGTAGCACATATTTCAGTTTTGCTGCCTACAGTATATGAAAAAGTAGATGATTTGGTACAACTCATTACAGCCTGTCATATACTGTGTTGGTTGCATTTACACATACATGCACCATATGCTCTCAAACATTATGTATTTGCCCACAGCCAATGTGACATTTTCTTACCAAGTGTACTGTTAACTATGCCACTTTAATATTATTAGAATCCATGGAGTATGGCCGATCAGCTTTGGCTTCTGTTGACGTTCACTACTTAGTCAACTAAATATTTCCAGAACTCTGCTAATGTAAGAGCTACAAAAGTTTCCCATGAATAAAGAAGTCTATGTTTTTCCCCCAGGAAGGAGACAAGCCTGAGTTAATTATCTTTTTATTATTATCATTGCATTCCTATGGGCTACTTGAAAGCCTGTGGGATCCTCATTCAATAAATCCTGGTGACTTCAGTTTTGCAGGAAAAGTGACTCCACCCCTGGCTTTAGTTTTCAGTTTATAGGCCCCATCCAAGATTCTGAACCCTACCTACAAAAATAGGTGTACATTGGGTAGCTCCTGGGACGTGCAAACTAAAATCAAAGTGTATATGTTGCCGCTATGAAATCAGAATCACCAGCCTCCACTAGCTTCCCGTGAATGTCTGCAGACAGCTTCTCCCACTTGCCACCTCAGGCCACAAGATAGGCACCAAGACTTCAGCAATGACCCTTTGTCCACCTTATCCAGCCTTCTTTTTATTGTATTTTGCCTCATGATGAGTTCTGGAGATCATGAAAGCTTGCAGACCCTTGTTTTGCACTGTTGTTCTCAGCCATACATATGCTAATATGGATCTTGAAGATTAAGAGTATAATCCCCAACATGTCAGCTCATACAGAGCTTGGAAAAGATGCCCTTTTGAACTACAATTATGCTCAGAGATGATTTTTCCTAACTTTTTTGGATTGTAGTTTCCAGAATCCCACAGACTGTCTGGCCAGTTGCTGGGAATTATAGTTTAAAACATGCTAACATGCGCTGGATTATGGAGAAAGCCAGAGAGTTCCAGAAAAACATCTGCTTCTGCTTCATTGACTACACAAAAGCCTTTGACTGTGTGGACCCCAGCAAACTATGGCAAGTTCTTAAAGAAATGGGAGTGCCTGACCACCTTATCTATCTCCTGAGAAATCTATATGTGGGACAGGAAGCAGCAGTTAGAACTGGATATGGAACAACTGATTGGTTCAAAATTGGGAAAGGAGTACGACAAGGCTGTATATTGTCTCCCTGCTTATTTAACTTATGTGCAGAATACATCATGAGAAAGGCAGGACTGGATGAATCCCAAGCCGGAATTAAGATTGCCGGAAGAAATATCAACAACCTCAGATATGCAGATGATACCACGCTGATGGCAGAAAGTGAGGAGGAATTAAAGAACCTCTTAATGAGGGTGAAAGAGGAGAGCACAAAAAATGTTCTGAAGCTCAACATCAAAAAAACTAAGATCATGGCCACTGGTGCCATCACCTCCTGGCAAATAGAAGGGGAAGATATGGAGGCAGTGACAGATGTTACTTTCTTGGGCTCCATGATCACTGCAGATGGTGATAGCAGCCACAAAATTAAAAGACGCCTGCTTCTTGGGAGGAAAGCGATGATCAACCTAGACAGCATCTTAAAAAGCAGAGACATCACCTTGCCAACAAAGGTCCGCATAGTCAAAGCTGTGGTTTTTCCAGTAGCGATGTATTTCCAGTGAGAGCTGGACCATAAAGAAGGCTGACCGCCGAAGAATTGATGCTTTTGAATTGTGGTGCTGGAGGAGACTCTTGAGAGTCCCCTGGACTGCAAAGAGAACAAACCTGTCCATTCTGAAGGAAATCAACCCTGAAGGCTCACTGGAAGGACAGATCCTGAAGCTGAGGCTCCAATACTTTGGCCATCTCATGAGAAGAGAAATCTCCCTGGAAAAGACCCTGATGTTGGGAAAGAGTGAAGGCAAGAGGAGAAGGGGACGACAGAGGACGAGATGGTTGGACAGTGTCATCGAAGCTACGAACATGAATTTGACCAAACTCCGGGAGGCAGTGGAAGACGTGCTCTGGTCCATGGGGTCACGAATAGTCGGACACGACTTAATGACTAAACAACAACAACAATAACAACAAATAGTCTAAAAAGCTCTGCATTTGCTTACGCTCCCAGTCCATATGTGTAGTTTAGTCATTGTATGCCATCAAGTTAATTCTGACTTCTAGCAACCCTTTTCAGAGTTTTCTAGGCAGAGAGTACTCAGAAGTGGTTTACCATTCTATTCTTCTGGGAACACCCTGGGATTATGCAGCTTGCCCAGGGTTACATAGGCTGGCCCTTCTAGGATGCACAGTAGGGAACTATACTCCCAATCTCTGGCTCAGCAGCCAGAAACCTAGCTTCACTGAGCTATCCAAACAGCTGTGTATGCTTACATGGGAAGAAATTGTCAGAACAGGGCTTATGTACTTCTCAAGACCAGCTGATTGCATGCACCTTAATTGAATATCCAACTGAAAGGAGCCTTCACTGTTACCATTAAACAAAGTCAAATTGTTTTAAAAATTATATTATTGTAGTAATCTTTCTTGATACTTTATCGTTCATTCCATAATTGGCTATATGCATTTCTCAAAAAGAATGATCTGAATTATGTATATTCCCCAAACTCACCCCTCCAGATGTGCACATATCACTCAGAAACAAACTTTCACCACCTCTCATTTATGTCTTCTCAGTTTTCTGAGAGTTCCTTAACTACTGGAGTAAAACCATAAACTGATCCCAAATTGTTTCTTATAAAGTGGCCATGTGCCTTGCTATACAGAGGTCAGTATATTGAATAGCCCCTATAAGAAAAAGGTGTGGGGTTCTTTATTTATTTATTTTTTAAAAAAATACATCTTTCTAATACAGGAGGTTTCCAAGCATTATGTTTTTGTTTCATTTATCAGCAGAGGTGGGATGTAATTCCCCCTTATCTCCACAAAATAAAAAATGTCTGTCCAGATACTTCTTGTTTACTTTTTTTTTTTAATGACATTTTCTGGAATGGGTCAAGCTAGTGACAGGAGATTTGTCCCCAGTTTCACTGAGATTGCCCACCTTGATTTTACATCTTCTTTGAGTCCTTCTTATTTTCTATTTGCATAGCAATTCTTTCTACCTCTGTCATTTTTTTCCCCTCAGACTTACTTCATGGCAACTTTCTTGATTCATTTTTTGTACTATCACAAAATGTCTTCATTCTAGAGACTTCCTTGAATTAGATCTTGTTTTTGGCAGAGAGAGAATGAGAGAGAGAGAGAGAGAGAGAGAGAAATCTACAGTAGATGGTGAACCCAATGAGAAATTGAGGTGGTGGCTCTGTTTCAGCCAATGAGTTTTAGCCACTCACAGCACCCATTTTGAAGGGGATGATACACCTGTAATCAAGTAGCACTGTCTTCCCCAATGTGGTGGTCTCCAGATCTATTGGACTACATGAACCCTCACCCCATTCCAGCCATGTTGGAGTTGCATTCTGACATGTATGGAAGGCACCATATTGGGTGAGGACTGAATTAGCACATAATATTGAATCCCTCATGGGTCCCAGAATTTTCCCATGGTCACTAACACCTCCCATATGCCTCTCCCTCAAATCATATTTATTGTTCATAGTCAAAGATCATTTTTAGTGGCACTAAAAAAGATGGTGTGGCGATTGGCCCTTTCACTCATGCCATTCATATTCATGAGCTGATTTGCATGAACCTATGAGAGAGCTGGAGGGGCAGAGTCCATGAATATATAGGAGGCTTGGCTGAAGGAGGAGCAGGCAAATAGAGATAGATAGATATAGATAGGGCTGGTTAGTCAGAGAGAGAGAGGGAACTGAAACTGATACTGATAGAGATAAAGATGAGATACTGAGAGAGATAGGGCTGGTTAGTCGGAGAGATAGAGCTGGTTAGGAAAATAGGTAGAGAAGGTGGTAATGGGATTGCAAGAGACAAGAAGTATGTACTGAGAGAACTGTTGATGATTTGCTTATGTATAATGTGTATCTGAGAAACTTCTGTTATTATTCAATCTGCTTCACTTCAATAAATAAGTTCTGTTTCTGTTCACAAGACAAGTGTTCTGACAAACGTCATTTATATTGTGGATAGAGGTAATCCACTGGTGGCAGCGAGAAGAAAACGCAACATGAGCCTTTGTGAGGGAAAGGCAAGCAGGGGCCATTAGGGCAAACGCCACAATTGGTGTCCAGTGGCAGAATACAAAATAATCCAGTGTGGGAAAGTGAATATTTTGAGAGTAAGGTATTCCTAAGTAGAAGGAAGTTTTGGATCTATGGTGAAGAAGTGGGTGACCTGCTAGAGTCTCAAGGAAGACTTAGTGGTGGGGCTTCTAAACCTAGATCTGAGGGAAGTCCTTGAAGGGGAAAAGTACCTACTCAAAATAAAATATTTACCTCAGGATTTATAGAACAAGGAGGCTAACTCAGAAGATCCGGTCTGACAGAAAGGACAGGTGCGGATGGAGTAGAAACCTTAGGTCTGAATAAATCTGAGGAAGTTTTGAAAAGCCTGAAGTGAAGAAGTAGTTAAGTAGAGAATTGTTTTGTGTCTGGAGGCAAAAAGATTGTCTCAGACCAAGAAAAATAGTGGCCTGTGTGATGCCAGAGAAAGCGTAGCCATCATTAGCTGCCGAGTGAGAGCTACATAGTACCCCAGAAAAATACTGGAAAAAGAAAACAGAAGTAAAAGTGTTTTTAAAAGAAGCCTGACTAACTCAGCAATAGAAATCAGTCCCTCTTGTCAAGGAAGTACATATTTATGCCACCCAAAAGAACTAAAAAGCCAGTAATGGAGGAAATGGAGACCCTCAAATACCTGAGGAACCCTCAAGGGAAATTATTCAAAGCTTTTGTGAGGGAAAGACAAGCAGGGGCCACAAGGGCGAACGCTACAGATGGCATTTAAAATGAAAAAAAAATTCTCTGGTTATGATCCTATAGCACTCTTGATGATATCTTTCTCTCTGTATCCACACCAAGTACCACCAGAAAAGCAGCAAAATATACTAAAGTTACATTCCTTACCATCCATAGAGGGAACAGAGGTTTCATTAAAATGAAGGTAGACAACCTATGTACGGACAGGATCACAGAAATGCAGTTTAACAGAAATGCTTTGATGTTCTCCGCCTTTCATTAAGGACAGCCACAGTATCATAAGAAATAACTTCCTGATAAGCCCACCACCATCATGAGTCATTACTGCTGATAGCCTTTAATTGCAACCAACCATTTCAACAGTAGCAACCAACACCAACAGTGACCACTCCTTGTCAGGCAATTTCTGGGTGTCCAGTGACTCCACTTTCAAACTCTGTCCTCATTCACCACAGCCTAACCTTCCTCCAGGTAGTTTTCTATATGCTGGGAATATCTCTATTGGCTTTTAGAATGGATTGTTACCTGCATTTTCAAGAAATCCTCTGAAAATTATCTTCTGTAGACTCTACTGCAAACAAAATTGATTTTTTAAAAATAAAATGTCACAATAAGCCCTATGCACCTCAGTGATACCACACACACTTTTTATGTGGAAGGATCTTGCATCTGATCTTCATCATGACCCTGTGAAGGCCTTCACCTGCTCATGTCTAAGGCTAACATTGTTTCGAGGATGTGGGTGCACACATAAGCCCTGTCCCTCCCATGTCCCACTACCTGGAAGTAATCAAGAACCCTGAGTTAGTCAGGAACCTTGGTAAGGTGGGTTTCTTCATCATTGGAGCGCTGTAACACTGATGTATTTGCAGAGTCCTCATCAGACCCTCACACTCAGTACAGTCTCTTCTATCAAGTGTCAGGTAGCATCTGGGGGCATGGATTATATTCATGCCACAGCCCCAACAGAACCAGGTAGTATTTCTGGAAACACTTTTGACACTGTGTGGAAAAGATCACACTAGCACAAAGAGACATATTTTGCCAGTGAAGGGAACACTTCTTCTAAACACAGAGCTTACTCCCACATTTTCACCCTCAGGGGCACCAGTCAGAGTTCTGGAGGGTTGCTTCTTTCAAAGCAGCAACCTATCATTTTCTTAGTTAATGAAAATGTTGACCCTCTACAGTCAGCTGTGACATCTTTCATGTTCCCTAACTAGCAAGAGCCAATCCAGTAGAGGGCTCATTTCAGTTTATTTTGTGTAAGAATTTACAGAAATTTTACAAATGTGTCCACATTAGGTTTTAAATACTTTTGTTGTTGTTGTTAAAAAAGAACTATGGAGGAAAACAAAACCATTTATCTAGATGCAGGGCTTTGTGAGCTTAGCCCCGGGTAGTGGAGAGAGGGTTTTAATCCCCTTGCATTCTGCCATGCTAATTTTGAACTAGGGTTGTGACTTCTCTTTTTCCCAAAGCTCTGAAAGGTCTTATTCGTATTGTGTGTTCAGACAGTCCAAAAGGAGGGAAATATTTAAGTTCATTTTAGAAGAAATACAGTTCTTTAAATCAAGGAGGGAATACTTTTTTAAAAAATACAATTTTTTTAATGTGGAAGAAAGCTGAACTGGCAGATTTTGCCATTTCTAACTGGATATTCGGGGGGGGGGGGAAGAGGAATTAAGAAGTGTACATATAACTGCATAGTAGATCCAAATAGCTCTCTGGATAGACATGCATTTTCACCCATTTTGTGTGACTTGCTGGGTGGGGTGGGGATAAAGTGTGTGTGTGTTGTCTTAACTATGGCTCCGAAGGTGTGAAGGAGGCTGATCTGAATGTTCTCTTAAATTTGGAGAGAGGATTATTAGATCACAC
This sequence comes from Intellagama lesueurii, assembly GCA_037013535.1. NCBI lineage: Eukaryota > Metazoa > Chordata > Lepidosauria > Squamata > Agamidae > Intellagama > Intellagama lesueurii. The sequence continues at coordinate 204,389,388 of JBAJHW010000001.1, read as the reverse complement.
AATGGGTGCAACACATCTGGTCTTTGGGGTTTACTTACACTTCTCAATACTTTATAATTCTCTCCTAGCCTTTCTCAAAGGTAACTCCCCTTCCAGGTCAGACAGCAAAAGTCTGCTTTAAGGAAGCAGGCAGGCTTTAAAAAGAGACAGTGTGTGTGTGTGTGTGTGTGTGTGTGCGAGTGATCGAGCAAGCAGTTTATTTATGTCTTTAAAAGCACCACAGACCTAAAAGGCTTCCCTTCCTAGCCATCACAGATGGGACCGCAACACCAACATAAACATTGTATGTCTGAGCAAGTGCAGATGAAGGCATGACTGCCAACTTTGTGGGCTGCAGGATTTTTCACAGCTCTCCCTCTCCAGTGTTGACACCATGAGCCCACATTTCTCCCAGAAGGAGCCAACAGTAATTGGTGCGTAGGTGGGAGAGAGGTTATTAAACATGCCAGTCTTTCATCCTGCAGCTGAAGCGTATCATGGGATTCCACTGCAAATCAAAAGATGCCTTCCACTTAATTGCTACCGCAGTGTCACAAGCCTGTGCTTTGACATCAGGGGCTCCAAGAAAACACTTGGAACTCCCATTCTGACACTCATTGAGATGATCATGCTTTTGCAACAGCTTGGGCTGACTTCTCCCATGTATAGTCTAGAGCAAGGGGTAGCACATACCATCTGGATAATTGATACTCATGAAGTACTAGATTCTTAAAACTTTTCAGGGTTGTTGGTGTCATACAAATGTATACTGGGTGTCACTTAGCTTCTGCAACACTATTCAAAACTCAGACAGAGACGTGTTTGATGGCTGCCAACATGGTTGAAGGAATGTAATTCGCCCCATTTAGTTCTACATTTGTTCAAAATAAAGAAGAGTCATCATCAGTATATGCATTATAAGGCTTGTGAACAAACGACTTGATTATATATCTTCAAGGAAGCAGAATGTGTGGCCCTCCAGATGTTGCTGGCTGTAACCACCCTTCTAGTAGTATGAGGGGAGCTTCAACTTAGCACCTGGATTATATCTGCTCCCCAGCCCTGCATTACAAAATTCTTTAGAAGCTGATTAAGCCAAACTTCAGTAGCTTTCAGGTTCAAGGGAGGGTTTGTTTGTTTTTTCATATACATTACTAGCAAAACTACCATTAAATCACAGGACATATCAATGGACACTAAGAAAATCTATGGTTTGCTAATAGTTTATTAGGAGTGAGGGAATCCTTTGTAAAAAAAAAAAAAAAAAAAAGACATGAAGATCCATAGCATCTGTGCCCTGGAACCATCTTTCTTCCTTCCTTCGTTTCCTTCCTTCCTTCCTCCCTTCCCTTCCCTTCCTTCCTTCCTTTCCCCTTTTCCGTCCTTCCTTTTCCTTGTCATCATAGTGCTGGCATGTTTTGGATCAGCATGTGTGTTTTGCTGCTTTCTATAGACAACTATGTAAACTTTATTAGACAGTAACGTTCTACGATCTCATGTAAAATCCATGTGAATTCATGAAGATTTCTTTTAATTAGACCTGAACTTTACTTTCTGCCACTTGGGGCATGTTTTTGGAGGGGGGATATGTATAGATTAGGTGCTCAGTGGGTCCAGAGCCAGCCCTATGATAAGTAGGACCCTCAACAAGGAGTACCTTTGATGTGCCCTGCAGTCAGCTTCACAGGTCTACCCAGAGGGATTGGGGGGGCTGGAGCAAACATGTTGTTGGGGCTCTTGATGCTGTGTGGGGTGGGACAATGCATTGGGAGACCAGTGGGCCAAATCCTGCAACTGAGGTATCCTACCAGCTAACTAAATGCCTGCAGCTAAGTTCAGGGTCAGGTCCAGGCAGCCTAGTTACCTAAGCCTCAGCTTGGGACTGTATTCTCATGGGAGATGCTGTCTCTTCTGGTTCATTAGGTTGCTTGCCTTGTGCCCTGCCATTGCTGTGGACTCGTTGCCATGTGTGCCCTTTCGGGCTGCCTAGTTTTACTTTTGGACTTTCTGCATTTGCTTGCACAAGTCTTGGCTTGGCTTGGACTGTTTTGAACTGTAGCTCTAGATCTTCTGCACCTACTTTACCTCTCCCACCTGGTAAGCTTCTATTTGCTGACCCTAGGACTAACCCTACTCTGGGAACAGTACAGTTGACAGCAGAACAAGGCCTACTCTTAGTCAGAATGAGATGGTTTCCTGAATAGCAGATCTTGTGGGGATCAAACTGCATTTGCCACAAAACTTTTCCTGCCTGCTTCAGGTATGTTTGAGAACACTGTCCTGTTACACGGCTTGCAGTAAGTATGGTAGATCTCTTAGTCCAGCTGGATTCTGCATGTGGGTTATAGGAGACATCTTGTTCTCTAACCTCAGCCGGTAAATTTTCTTGAACTGACTCTCATTAGAATACTGTAACAAGAATTGTGTGTCATCAAGTCAATTCTGCCTTATGGTGACCCTTTTCAGGGTTTTCCAGGTCGAGAGTACTCAGAGGGGGTTTACCAATCCCTTCTTCTGGGGGCATCCTGGGTCTGAATAGCTTGCCTAAGGCCACACAGGATGGCTCTACTCGCAGGAGGCACAGTGAGGAATCAAACTCCCAACCTGTGGCTTCACAGCCAAATACCTAAACTACTGAGCTATCAGGCCAGCTCATACCTCCAAACAAACTGGAGCAGAGCTCAGTAACTGTATACAGGAGATGACTCCTATCTCTGAATAGTTTGCTATAGATTATACATGGAATCACTTGCTATAGAGTCTAGGGAGAAAAAAAAATAGGAGGGGGCAGAATAGAGGGAAGAAGGATTTGAACCCTAGAATCAGCAGAGAAATTTGCTTTCCCTCAGTTCTCTGTAATATTTAGCCTTGAAGAACCTAACCTTTCTTCTCTCCTTTCCTTCAGTCTCCATCTTCACCCATCATCCTCATCTCCTCTGCTCTCAACCACTTTGCAGTTTTTGTTACCAGTTTTCCCTCCCTTAGTGTTGAGTGGGAAGCAACAGCCGTAAAAGCACATTTAGGCCTCGGCACTTGTCAAAGCATTAGTTCAATTTACCCCTGAGGAAAGAATAAAGAAATTCTTGAAGTCTTCAACCTCTGTTCTCAAGTCCCCATAATCAAATGTTCTCATACTCATCATCCCCACAGGAAGCCAGATGTAAAGCTGCGGCCCCTAATTTTCTTACCTGGGGAGTAAGTCCCATTGAAAGCAAGATGGCTTACTTCTGCATCAACATGTATAGAATTGTGATGTAATTGGAGCCAGTACCAATACTGACTATTCTCTGAGGTACCTAGCAACCATACTAGAAACCAAAGAGCTAGTGTTGTGTAAGGGTTGGCATGATGCACTGGTAATTCCCACGTTAAAGTCCCCACTGAACCATAAAACCCACTGGATGACCTTGGACCAGTCACAGTTTCTCACCCTCACAAGTTTGGAAGGAGAAGGTGAGGAGAAAGAGGGCCATGCACAGCATTTTAAACTCCTTGGAGGAAAGGTAGGATAAATGTAATCAACCAATAGGTAAAATTGTTATATGTATGTACATTGTTCATGTGGCTGTGTATTGCAAGAAGAGCCTCTCTGCTGCTTGTTTTGCTTGGCTGTCATTAGGAAAATGGCTCCAAGGGCTTCCAAGCAAAGTCATTTCCGTCTTCTTCCCCAAAGTTGCTCCTTCAAGAATATAAGCTTTGTGAAAATGCACCACCTTAATTTTGCCAGTATGTATCCCAGCCGATTTGGATCATCTTGGACCACTGTGCTTTGTCACTTTACTCTGCAGAAACAAAAATATGACAGTGAGCTGCTTGAACAGACTTTGGATTGGATTCAACCATAAACATACACAGAGAAGGGCATTTAGATTAGATGGTGGCTGACTGAAATCCAACTGAATTCAGCGAGTGTGTACTCTTAAGTGCTACTTGATCTGGATCCAACCCAAGAGTTCATGTTAAGCAATGACATAGGGTCTTCTTTCTACTTATGGCCCTATTGCATGATTTGTTCACCTCCTGGAGGCACAATTGAACAACAGTCAATATATATGGAGCTGCCTGATGCTTCTGTCTGGTAATTCTCTATGGCAGAGATGTTCAGTCTTCCACTGACTTTTCAGATACCAGTTTCAATTGCTTGGCTGGAACAGACGGAGGATTCTCTGGAGATTCCAAACATGAATTGTATATGTGCCATACCCCACAGCTAGGAAACATCATTTAAACCGCAACGATCAATGGCAGCATTCACAAATCCTGAGCAGGTGCTTAATTTTATATATGTATATACAGTTTTCTTGATAAATAATTTGACTACCAGCATTCACTGATATTGCTAAAAATAATATGCATTTCTCTAAAAGATACACATTTTCAAGGACATCAGCACATGTTCATTTATGCTATTCTAAACACATTCCTTATTTCTCCATGGTTTATATCTCTGGAAGTGTATCCTGCTTGGAGTGGAGGTTTACAGCTCAACCCAATATATCAACACTCCGGCACCAGAGGATGTATAAAGTGCCTACAATCTAGAAACTGTAGCCAGATCCAAGGATCTACAGTTTATAGCCAAGCCAAAGCTTGCAGTTGCCAGATTTTTGTCTCTCTGTCTCTAGTGAAGCAGCCTCTTGTTTGGCAGCCTTCTCAAAAGATGACAGGCATAAAAGGCTGGCCACCGGTAACATGAACCACCACTTTTTACTGGGCAAAGTTGCTCAGGAAACCAATGCCTAACTGTACACAGGAAAGTCCTCTACCAGCTTTTAGTTTGAGAAAGCAGGATGGAGCTTGGATATAAGACACCTATCACCTCCAGAAAACCAAATAATCTGGTTACTTGTCAGGTTTCAGGGTTCCCCACTCCACCCGCAGCTGTACAGTTGGGAGGAAGGCTAGTTACTTGTCATGCTCACCACCAGGGTCAGCTTAAGACATTTTGTTGCTTGAGATGAAAGACAAAATGGCATCCTCTCTATTCCATGTTTAGAAGCCAAGTGGATTGGCAGTGGAATCTGACTTCAACACCAGCTGTAGGATATGGCCTTCCACGAAGAATTAGCAAATGCCAACAGACAAAACACACAGAGATGTTCCCACTGTCAGCCAGCAGGAAACAAGAGCAGTTCTAAAAAGCATTGGGTGATACCAGAGCTTGCTGACTTACCCAATCAGAGAGGAAATTTAATATTTGAGATCACTGTAGAATAAGAAAGGGAAGTAAGAAAATTCTGCCTGATCCAGGACACCAAGAGTACCTTTCCACTAAATTCTTGGTTGAGTGGCTGCAGCCAGATTTTTTTCTCTTTCAGGCAAGTAACGTTAGCTTCAGGTCATAATGTCCCGTCTCTCTCCTTTATGGAGAAAACATCAGACTGAACTCACAATGGCCAGTCTCTGTCCTTCATGAAAATGATGCTTGAGATGATCATGGCCAGTCTCCCTTCTTCATACATGAGAATACTACAGCCAGTTGCTCAAGCATCTTCAAAATCCTTGTTTCTACTGGCTCCATCCACAAGTTTTTGTATGCTGGATGGAAGAGAGATTCCACATGTTTTTGGCTGGTCATGTATAGATCCCCTTCACGTGGGGAAGTGTCATGTGTGTTTAGCTGAACATCTGTAGATTTCTTCTTCAGATCTTCAGCACTGTGCATTTTGCAATACATGAGTAAAAATCTGCTTTTTAAAACAAATTCAAGCAATATAGCACATCTTAAATGGAGTTAACAATGGAATAACTTCTAAGGTATTCACTAGGTCTCAGTTTAGATGGCACATGAAAAACTTAGGAAAATCTACTTACAACCTATTTATAGCTCAAAGCAAAACACTGAGTTAAAGAGATAAACTGGGCTTATCATTTTTAGTAGATTTCAGGTTTTGTGCTCATTTCCCCCCCAATGTCAAAGTCTTTCCATCTGAAATATGAATAAATTTGGGTATATCAGCAAATTCTTCAAAAATGGACAGAAACAAAATTCCCACCCATTTTCTATGACCAAATTCAATGGGTACAGCTATTCCAAACACAGAGAGGACTAGCTTATTTCTGTCTGCATATAGACACTAAAGATGAGGAAGCACTCAGAAAATAAAAGGTGTCAGCTCTAATTCAGCACTCATAATATGGTTGAATACACAGAGATTCATATCCAGACTTTTAAGATCTGACGGCCTTGACAAATAAGGAATGTTTCAGTTTTTTTCTCATATAGTTTTTAAACATCTTAAGCTCTTCTTACCCAATATATGAAGAAATGTGTGAATTCCAGTAAATTTGAACCAAAATTGAACTGAAATGAAATTCTTGGCCATCTCTAGCACAATGTCCCTATCCAATACAGGTGTACCCTTATCTTAAGAAATCTCTTTATATTCCATGGTACTACTTACTCCTATATAAGTGTCCAACATTAAGCCCACTGATATCAAGACTTCAATTATATCTGTATTGAGCTGAGCACCTTTGAAAACTGTGGCTGCCTGTTGGTCTGCTTTAGCCATTGTTCCTTTCTTCTCAACAAAGCTAGGATATTTATTCTTTATTGTAGATTACATTCTTTTAAAATAAGGCTCAACATCATTATTTTGAAAAGTTCTAACAAGAACAATGTAAACCTTACACTTTTTTTGCATAACAAGTAATGTTTCCCAGTGATTGCAAAACTATTACTTTAAGGATTTAAGGGATGTTTTGGTTGAAATCCTGTTGTTTAGTCTAGCAAGTTGCACTAGTGCAGGCCCATTGAATCAGTGGGGATTCAGTGAGTCCACTCTCCGTAAGTTCCATTGATTCAAACAGGCCCACTCTAGTCACAACTTACTTTAACATAGTAAGTCATAATTAGAGTAGGCCCATTTGAATCAATTAGAGTAGAACCATTTGAGTCACTTATGGCGACTCACCAAATCACTGATTCAATGTGCCTACTCTAGTGCTACTTCCTACACTAAGCAACTAGAATTCAGCTTTTAAGTAGTTTTCATAAGAAGATACAGCATGAGTGGAAGACATCAATAATGGGTTGTGTTACTCGTCATGCACAAATAATGAGTGGTGTGTTGCTTGGAAAAAATAATCTTCTGTTTTTGAAAAAAAATGAAGGTCTGGTTTATCTCTTTGTCATAACAAAGCCAACTATAGGAGGCACTGTGCATATGCAGATATCCTGCTTATATATTAACTGTCTGAGAGAGCAAAGAGCCCCACCACCACATCACCATCTTTCTCTCACTCTACATTGTTGGCAGCTTTGTGCAGTGTGAATCTTTTCCTACCTGTTCAGATGCCCTGGATATTTCAGAACTCTGATTCTCCAGGGTTGATGGTGAAGGACAGTACAGGGATGGAGTCAGAATGTCCCTCATCGCTCTTCTTCATGTTTAGTAAATACCTTCAGCAGAATGTCTGCATAGGGATCTTGCATTGCTCTGATCTCATACGAGTTTTATTGAGGATCACATAAACACAGCTCTTAAACCTTTATTATCCACCATCAGTAACATTAGCTGTGTTTTGTCCAGAGTGCTTTCCAAGGTTCTCCTTGCTTCACTCTCAGTGCTGATTTATTTCTCTGTAGAATGCAAGCTCAGGCTGACTATATTGTTGCTCACCATGTTTGCCATCTGAATGTGTGGCTTGTGGATTGATCTGCTGAAGTGGAGGACTGTTCTCATCATGAGCTATCTATGTTTGCTCCTTAACTCCTCTGCTGCTTTCATCGTTTCGCAACTTGCATGTTCCATTATTAGACAGATTTAGAAATGAATGAGTTTCCTCCCCCTCCTAGTTTATGCTGGGTTGGCTCAGGTGCCATTCCCCCAAACGGCAAAATAAATAAACTTATTTCTAAGCCAGCCTGTGTCGACTCTATCTTAAGAAAAGCTTGGAAAGTTACTTTTGAAAAAAGTAGTTAGTTGTGCAATCCATGACACCTCACTCAAAAGTAATAAATAATAATGTTGATAAACATTGAATTGCACAAAGGTTGTGTACTTACATTACTCATACTTTTCCATTTCTTAAAAAAAGCCTCTTAGAATTGATAAGAAATTGCATAAATTCAATAATTACAACTCAAAATTCCTCTAAAAGCGCTCCAAAGTTAACAGAAAAGAACTAACACATTACACAAAGGAATTACATCACCCCACTTATGTTGTTTGTTTTTGAACGGTAACATTATTACTCCTTCATTACCAACAAAACAAAACTATAGTGGCACATAGTGTATCTGCTTGTAACTTGTTACTTCCAGGTTTCAAACTTTTCCTTGCAACCCCCTTTCCTTTTCCTTTCAGCCTAATTTGCCTGGATTCATCCCTGTGCCTGCATGCTCAGGTCTCAACAGTGGCCACAAGTGCATTTGGACAGTTAAAGCTGGTGCACCAGTTGCACCAGTTCCTAGAAATGTCTAACTTGGCTACAGCGAAATACGCCTTAGTTACGTCCTGACTGGATTACTTGAAAACAGTCTACATGGGGCAGCCTTTGGAGAGTGTTCAAAAACCTCAGCTGGTCCAAAATTACTAGCATTTTTTGGCTAGTGTTCACTTTAAAAAACAAAACTTCAGGCTAACGTAACATCTAGGTTAGACCTGCCATTAAACAGAGTAAGCCAGTGAAGTGAAGCAGCAGATTTTAGATACCACAAAAAAAGTGGTAGTTGGGGCAAATCAGAACTTTGAGAACAAGATGACAAAGGGAAAAGTGCAATTGAACTGTGAGAACTGATTGATTCTGGATTTGTTTCCTTCCTTCTCCTTTGGATGAAATCTACAACTAGAGTAGGTCCATTTGAATAACATATGGAGGAACTGACTCACCAAATTCCCACTGATACAAATGAGCCTACTGTAGCTGCAACATACTGTTGGATTTCAGACACTGCATTGAAGAACAGCCTTTTATATAAAATTCTGCACTCCCATACTTGATTCTCTGCTGGAGAAACATGTGGTGTCTTCCACCTCTTTACAGCCTCCATCGCTCCACTTTCATGGGTTGGGAAATCTAGTTCAGCTTTTAACCCAAGCTTTAGAGGAACTATCCGAGGTGCTGAATCACACCCTCTATCACTGTTCCCTGGTCAAGACTCCCTCCCTATAGCCAGTCAGCCACACTACTCTTGCTTATCCTGGGGTGGGAGAACCGAGAAAGGAGTCAGATGTGGTGAAGGCTATGGAAGTTGACTGGAACCATATCACTCTCAACACCCCAGTCTCCTAGACTTGGCTGTGCTCCAGAGAGTCTAAAACAGAAAAGAATCCTCAAAGCTAGGCTATTAAAGCTAGCACACTAGCCTTGTGAGGTAGCTGTCACCACTCCAACACAAACATTAGAAATCCCAATAGTTGGTTGAGGCAAGGGTTGGTTTTAATACGACAAACCCTCTCAGTCAAAAATTCTGACAATTACTTGAAAGGATTTTTGTAGCTTATGAAAAAGAAAGAATTTTAAAAATTAAAAAGGACAAAAGAGCAAACGTTCCAAACAGTTACAAAAATAAAGGCTTTTCAAAGTGCAGGAGCAACTGCAGAGACAGACATAAAGACATTCAAGAGGAACACACCACAAAACAATAACAGTTAAACTATCCTATTTAATACTCACACTTTAGCAGAGAGATAGCAGAGTTCTGTGACATACATGGAGTTAAGGATGGCAAATGAACCCAATCTCTTCCTTAGAGTCAGACTAAGGCCCTTCTAGGCAATGCAGAATAGCAGCTTGGCAAAACACTTTCTCCTCAGAGATATACTAGACGGGCTAACTGGTTTTCTTAATTCCCTTTCATACAAGTAAATGGGCCTTTACATGCCTGTTGTCAATGACAACTTAATCCCCTTTCATCTTCTGTCAGGACAAAAGGCATCTTCCTGACCTGTTCCCTTTCCCACAGCCAAAATCTGCATAACTCTCAGGAAAGGAAGTGGGCTGGCTCCTTTCAAGTCAAGATTTACAGTTAAAGAATTAGATTCCTTTCAGAGCTGCTTTGATATGCCCTCTGATAAAAGATAAGTTTGGAAGCATCAGTTTCACTCCTGATCCTTTATTTGAAATGCACATGGAAACATCTGTGCCTCTCTGTCCTTCCTTTGAAGCATTCAGTAACAGGAGATAAATTGAAGGTGCAAACCATCTTTTTATTCTGGATGCACCCTGACCTCTGCCTGTTGGTCAGCTTCCCAGGCATTCACAACAGAAGCACCGAAGTGTCCAGCAACTGAATTTTGTATTTCATATTCTGCAAGTCCTCAATTTCTTCACATCCCCCAAACAGGTTCATTGCCTTTGATATTGTCTTTAAAGTTCAAACTAAAACCAACAGCCAATTTGCTGTTCCTCTTGAAATTGAACTCATCAGCCTGCATGGAGAAGCAGTGCCACACTTGCCTTAAGAGGCTAGTTTCCACTGATGAAACTGTAATTAATTATTAGTTATTGTTGTATTTTTACTGTGAGGGAGAGAGGGAGATTATTGTGGGGTGGTTTTTTTTTTGTTTGTTTGTTTTTTTTTTGCTTCAAGTGCCAATTTACTTGACTGGCTTTGTTTATGGGGAGTGGGGTGGCAGCACCATTTACGGTTCCACCTCAGACTGTAAGATTTATTGGGGTTTCCCTGCAAAATCCGTGGACTGACGCTTGGCATGTATCTTACTTCAACACGGAAATTACTAGCACAATTGGTGAAGAAGCAGCAACATCCAGAAGACGTGTGGCAACTGACTATAAATTGAGGACACGGTTTAGGGTACCAAGGGAGGAGTTCTTGTTACACAGCATCCAGGTAGACTGGAGCACGGCCCATGCGATACCAGAGAGCAAAGATTTCTTATTAAAAGTAAAGGTGAGAGAAAGTAGGTCTATATTTTTAGAAGGCGAAAAATGCTAATGGTACAGGACATCTGGAAAAAAAAAATCTTGAAGCCCTTATGCAGCCAATCTGTGCTCTGGGACTATTTAAGGCAATATCACCTTTGTGTGTCAGGAAATGGAAACTTTCAGCTAAGGGTGCATTAGTCACCTAAGGACTCCAGGTAGAATTTCTTTGACTCAAGATCAGACAGTGCAGGGCCCTATTATCTAAACCCAGCAATAACTAATATAAATTGATTCTAAAAGGAGGCAGCCTGGTTTTTGCCCTTTAAAAAGTTCTGTTATTCATACTGTGACAGGAGTAAAGCACGGTATGCAGAATTTGTCTAATTCTAATTGTCACCTCTGTGAAAGAAGTGCTACTTTTGATGCCCCCTAGATAAAAGCAAAAATGCTTTTTTAATAAAAAGACCAGTTTGGTATTGACGTTGATTTCCAGGCAGTGGTATGAAGTATGGAAAGTTTCTTTCACACTCTCAGTTCATATAGGAGTGAATCATTCTGAGATGTGTAGAATGCAAAGCCCCCCCCCCTTTTTTTTTCTTTTCTTTTTTCTTTTGATCCTGTTAACCATCTAGCTTTTTAAAAACTCACTAAAGTTGTTGGGTGAAGTTTCTGGCCGCAGTCCTTCACATCCTCAGGAATAAGCTGAGCAGAGCACAGGGGAACTCCCATTGGAATACACATGCTTATGACTAGGATAGAGCTGCCGAGGTCTTAACTCTACATCAGAGAATCACTGTGATGCAATAGGTAGTAAGTGAGGCTGAGACTAAGCATCTTCTGGTTTAAATCTCAACTGAGTCAGGGAGCTGACAGGGTGACTTTGGATCAGTCATCTTCTGTTGCTCTGACCAATGTCACAGGGTGGTTCAAGGGATGAAGTGTTTGAAGACTGTCTTGAAAGAAGGAACCTGAAGAAAAGAAAGCAACCAGCTGCCTTGAACTGGCCCAGATTACAGAGTGACTGGATACACAGATCACCTGAATAGTCATCTTCATGGCAGTAAAAGACATGGCATTTCAACCTTAATTATGGAAATTATCTCCAAATTTTCATCTCTCTATAAAAATGAACATATACAAATTAGATTCATGCATCTGAACTGACCCTCAATCCCAATGTTGCTAGGAACATAACACCTGTTTCATCCATTCTGTAAATACAGGCTCTGCATTAGAAGAAACAGGTCACATTCCTGTCAAGAATAATCAGCCAGAACAAGGACAATGATCTGCTTTCTCTGATTCCTGCTCTAGGTAAATTGGATAAATCCTTTGAGTAGAGGAAGAGGCAACTGCTGGCGCTCAAGATGAAGGCAAAGCGGGTTCTGTTCAATATATAGCAACTCACGTGTAATTGAACAGGTGTGCCCCAACCTGATTACTTGTGCCACATTCTTAGTTCAAACTTGTGGGAACTTGTCCCTTCTAATTGGAAGCCATCGTCCTCTCCAAAAGAGTAAAGTCAAGGATACTCGGCTTTCTTTGAGGCATTCTTGTCTATAAGAACACTCTTGTAAGAGTAGTCAAAAAGCTCAATGGTTCTTACTTAAGGCAAAAGTGTGGCATTTCATTTCAGCTTTGAATCTGTCTGAGTGAATCAGACAAACTTCATTATGTTAGTTATCAAGAATCTGGTGTTAGTTTATGGAAGCACTGCATTGAACAATGATAACAGAGACTCAGAAGACAAACATTTTCAGAAAAATTCATTACTTGTGGTGTTGCAATGACAAGCAGCGGGATGAGGGCTGACTAACACTTCAATTTCTCTGACCCTGTTGGGAATTTATTATTGATTGTCACAGAAAAGAAGAATATCCACTTAGCTCAACCAGCTTTTCAAGCAGAAATGGGCCTGTGAATCCTTGGAGTACCTTCTGCCAAGAAAATTGTTTTGATATGCTCAGGGTGAGTTTGTGTAACATTTCAGTGTTTAATCTGATTTCATAACTCTTATAAAAAGTTGCTTCTTTGCTTTCTTTTACTGGGTGGTGCTTTCTGAACCCAGGAGCAAAGAGAATGCACGATCACAGTATGCCTTCCTGGTCTCAGCAAGAAGTAATATAGCAAGGAATGCTCCATATGAACAATTTGCTTCCTCCCCCCCCCCAAAAAAAAAAAAAAAGCTGAGAAGGAGGGAACCTCTGGCTATCCAGGGTTTCTGGCTTACAACACAAAGGGTGGGGAAAAAACACTCACAAATTGGGCTGTTTCATAGTTAATTTTGGGGTGCTTTGGGGAAATGTGCCTGCTCTGAACAAAATGAAACGCTGAACTATTATCGGTGTTGGTGATTTGTATGTTTCACTTTTAGGTGTGCTGTCCCTGGCCAGACAGCCTGGTGCCACTCGATCAGCTTCCTAGGCAATGCTCCTCTTTGGCGGAGAAGGAAAGGGACGTTTTGCACTTCTGTTTGATATTCGCAAAAAAGCACAGTGCATCAGTGATGCTTTGAGAGGGCTTTTTTAAAAAGTCCTCTCAAAGCATTGCTGATGCATCAGCAACAAATAAAAATAAATGCAAAACCTCCTCTCTCTTACCCTCCAAAGGCAAGCAGCAAGGAAGCTTCCCATTTCTAAAGATTATTAAGTGGTTTCAGCAATGAGATAGCCAGCCAGCTGGCCACTTTGTTTTGAACCCAACCAAAACAGAACAATGTTACTTGCATTTTAAAAGAGTAGATCTGGACAAGGAGGCTGAAAGGTACATACTTACATCATGTAGTCACCAGGAAAAGAAGCAAACCAGCCCATCCCCAAAGCAGACCAAACTGCAGGAGAAATCCTTGTTCTTTGTTTTCTTGTTATCATTTTCTTTATGTGTCTGAGGAAATGGATTGTAATCCACAAAAGTTCACATTGAAATATATCTGTTAGTCTTAAGGTACCACCACTAGTTGTTTCATTCACAATATTTTCTTTCATATGAGCATTCTGTATGCATTTTTTAAATTTTGAAAACGTGATTGCAAAAGTCAGAGAAATGTGAATTTTGAAAGATAATAGAGTTTCAAGTTGTGTTCTGGTTCGAAAGTACAAAATAAAAATAAAAATATGTGAAATAGCCCTAATCAGTAATGAAAATGTGAACCAAATAAATATATCTCCAATCCCTATATACAAATCTGTGCCATTAGGTAGATCAAAGACAACACAAGATACAGCTACTGCAAGTCTCTGGATGTAGCTTCACTAATTGCTACTCACAAACTCTGTGGCAGGAAAGGAGCTTCAGTGACCTCCTTTTACAGCTGGTCTCATCCACCTGCTTTCTCTGCTTCCTCAACTCTGGGGACTTATAAAGACAACACAAAGCTTTTGTAAATGCCAACAAACTGGAGCAAGTTCAGAGGAGGGCAACAAAGATGATTGGGGCACTGGAAACCAAGCTCTATGAGGAAAGACTGAAAGAACTGAGCATGCTTAGCCTTGAGAAAAGAAGACTGAGGGGAGATCTGACAGCACTTTTCAAATATTTGAAAGGTAGTCATACAGAGGAGGGGCAGGATCTGTCCTTGATCATTCCAGAGTGCAGGACACATAATAATGGGCTCAAGCTACAGGAAGCCAGATTTAGGCTGAATATCGGAAAAAATGTCTTAACTGTTAGAGCGGTACAACAATGGAACCAATTACCTCAAGAGGTGATGAACGCTCCAGCGCTGGAGGCATTCAAGAGAACATTTGACAACCATCTGTCAGATCTGCTTTGCTTTGCATTCCTGTATTGAGCAAGGGGGTTGGACTCGATGGCCTTATAGGCCCTTTCCAACTCAATTATTCTATGATTCTAATATTCTAATGCTGACATATAAAAATCAGCTGAAGTGATGGTGCAGAAAATTATACTGATTTGACCTGAATGATGAAGCCTCTGTTCCTTGTTGAGAAACAAGCATTTATAGCAACTTCATCCATATGTTACATCTTTGGTAATCTGCAACATGTTAGTACTCTAGACAGTTAGACGTGAACCTGCTATCTTGTTCTCAGACTCCTATAATTGTTATTGCCCCCTTACCCCGAAATAATGACGCGAGACAAGTGTTATGGGATAAACATGGGCCACACTTTATTAAATAATCATTCTTGCCCTCTGTAAAAGGATCTGCCGTAGTGCGGAATCAGGTTTAAGCACAGAGGTCTCAACGGACCCCTTACAAAAACAAATGGGCGAGTCCCTAGCCCAAAGTTCTCGCAGTCATGAAGACAGCAAGTACCCGGCCAGCCCAAATTTGACCACCCCGGACCTCAAGCCACCTTCTGCTTGTTGACTCTTGGTCTGGGTGTGGCCCCAGCGCATCTTTCCCCCCAAGCACTGGAATCACACGATCCGCAGCGCTGGGAGGTCAGATGAGCTATACATTACCTGTGATTGTGATGGGACTCACCGAAACCTGTTCCATCCGCACTACCCACCTGTGTGACCGAATATTTCCACCTCTCAAAATGCCATCGCACCTGCTCCAGTGTGGGATAGGCGAAAAATCCCCACATCAAAAAGCCAATCAGGATACGGGTCAAAAATTCCTATCCGGCCCCCGAAGGCGACCAGGTAAACTTACACTAGAAAATAGGGTGGGCAGGTGGGTTGCCAGCAAGGAAGAGGATGGAGGGAGGGGAGGAACACCAATTAAATAGCTCACTTGTTCACCCCTCCCTTCCAGGGACGCTCTTGCGAGACTCTAAGTGTCTCGTGTTATTCGGGGAAGAAGGCAAAGGGGACCCACGCTGCTGAAGGTAAGCTCAGCAGCAGATCCAGCATTTTTGTCATAGCCTTCAAAAGCAGTACTTGGCTGAAAATTCACTTTCTCTGTATTCTGCTAAATTTGCAATACAATCTTTTAGTTATCCTCTCTTCTTTAGGTAAATCTTCTCCATTACCATCTAACATTGTTACTTTTGTTTGATATTGTTTGGGCAGTATCATTCTATTACCTTTTATCAACTTTGGTTGATTGCCCAACTGCACCACTACCTGGATAAGAATTGCCTAACAACAGTGGTTCATACACTGGGAATTTTGAAAATAGATTACTGTAATACTCTCTATGTACTATATGCTAGGCATCTTCAGGATAAACTTGAGACCTGGTTGGTTGAAGAAAATAGGATAGCTGTAGAGCAAGCTGGTTTTAGAGAGTGTAGATCCACTATGGACCATTGTCTCATTATCCAACACCTTATAGAGAAATATGCGTCAAAGGGTCAAACCTCATTATATGCCGCATTTGTTGATCTGAAAGCGGCCTTCGATTCGATCTCGAGACAGCAACTATGGGCCAATTTAGAAGCCACCTCAATAGATAAACGATTACTTCTATTGTTGCGTGTGCTACATGACAATACCAACCTCCAGGTTAGGCTCAATAGGAAAGGAAATTTAACAGAACCGATTAACACCTATAGAGGAGTAAGACAGGGCTGCTTACTGGCCCCCTCACTGTTTAATTTATACATAAATGACATAGTAGAATACCTGAACTCTCCTAGTCTCCACCCTCCAAAATTACATCAAAGACATATTTCTATCCTTCTTTATGCGGATGATGCCGTGCTTTTAGCGAGAACTCCAATCGGCCTAAAGAGAGCCCTTAAAAAATTTGCAGACTTCTGCAAAATGAAGGAATTAGAAATAAATTATCAAAAGACAAAAATTATGGCCTTTGGTAGAAGACAAAAGAAAAGGTCTTGGACTATAAATGGGCAATCTCTTGAACAGGTCTCCTGTTTTAAATATCTAAGTATGGCCCTTCAATCCACTGGGGACAGAAATGCTCATATACAATATGCAGCTACCCAAGGGGAAAAAACAGCAAATGCCATCTTAAGGTTCTACCATTCCAAAGGGGGTCGATATATTCCAGCAGCCCAAAAACTCTTTCAGGCAAAGGTGGTCAGCCAGATGCTCTACGGCACCTTTATAGGGCCGTCATCTAGCTGCTTTGATCCGATAGAGCGGGTTCAGACTAAATTCCTTAGAGCAATTCTTGAAGTTCCAAGATGCGTAACAAATGCACAAATTCGTTTAGAGACAGGCTCACTAACAATGGCAGCCAAAATTACACTAGCCTCCCTTCAGTACTGGCTTAAAATAAATTTTCAATTACAGGGATTAACCCATCTACTTCTAGAGGACAATTTTCAATCGAAGTGGTTGAAAGCGGTCCTAAACAAATTGCAAGTTATGGGCTTCTCTCCACAAGCAATATTGAGTATGCAATGGGATGAAGCGAAATCAGCCCTTAAACAGAGAATAATGGACATGGAAAGACAGGTAGACCTTAGTAGATGCCCCAACTTTAGAGTGATAGACACGCAAAAATATCGCTTGCTCCCTATGGCCTATTTATCACAGCTTGAGACATATAAGTTTAGGAAAGCCTTTACTCTGGCTAGATGTGAGGCCTTTCCCTCAGCGGTGTTGGAAGGCAGATTTAAGAAGATCCCGAGGGAACAGAGACTCTGCCCTTGTGGATCTGGTGAGATAGAATCTATTGAGCATACGATGCTCAGATGTAACAGGCATAACAAGATTCGAGGAAAATATATTACACCTCTCTTAAAAGACATAACAAGCCAATCAGACTCGGACTACTGTAACCAATTGCTAAATGATCAAAATCGGATTACTACAGAACTGGTAGCGAAATTTTGGGCGGCATGCCATAGAAGCCAGAATAGATAGCCAAACCCTTAGACATTGGTCTTATATTGTTATATTTGAAGTTTTGTTGCTTTTTGTTTATTTGATTTGGTTTTTGCAGTATATGTCAGTACCTGAAGCTCTGCTTTCAATTTTGTTTTATGTATGGCTTGATGCTGTAACAATAAAGTATGTATGTATGTACTCTCTATGTAGGGCTGCTCTTGAAGTCAGTACAGAAACTTCAGCAGGTCGAACATGTGGTGACCAGACTAATTACAGGTACCAGCAGATATGAACTCATATTCCCAGTCTCAAAATACCTTCAGTAGCTTCCTGTTAGTATTTATGCTCAATTTAAAATGCTGGTCATAACCGGTAAGGCCCTTAATGGTTTAGGACCTTGATATCTGGTGGAACATCTCTCTTATAGAATAGGTACCTGTCCCACATGCTCCTCATAGTCCTTGACGTTAAGAATTGTAACATCCATGGAGGCCAAAAAAGCCAACATGAGGAACTGAACTTTCTTGGTCATGTCCTCTTTCTTCTGAAACAAGCTTTCTACAGAGGTTCGCCAGGTGCCATGCCTCTCAGTTTTTAGGAAGCTAATTAAGACAGAATGATATAAAGCTGCCTTCTACCAATTGTAAATTTTGTTCTGAGATGTTCAAATGGGTGTTATTTTGTGTTGTTTTATTTAAAAGTAGCTTCTGTCTAGCGACAGGGTTAATTGTTGTTCTAGGTTTTTCGGGCTGTTTGGCCATGTTCTGGAGGTTTTTCTTCCTAACATTTCGCCAGTCTCTGTGGCCGGCATCTTCAGAGGACTCTGTTCTAACTCTTGTCTGCTTTCTTAACCTGTGTGCTTTCTAAGCCTTCCATGATATATATTATAGATTAAGAGTCCCAAGTCTTCTTTTGCTAACATTTTTGAGAGAATCTTAACGTGTTATCTAAAGGCATGTATCATTTGATCACTTTACTAACATTATTTTGACTGATGCTAGAAATGTAGGCGTTTGTCTTCAAACTGCCTCACATGTATGGGAACCTACTGGAGATCTGACATTCAGCAAGAGATTGGCCCAACCCCCATGGGAGAATTAGGATCCATTCAGAAATGTTTGATTTTTGGCAAGGTTTTATGTTAAGTATCCATGCATTCTTTTTCTCCAGAACCTCTAAACTGTGGGCATTCTGTTGTTTTACCACAAGGTCACTTTCCAGCTGTAGTCAATAGTAATGGGTGCTGCTGTCCCAGGGATATGTCATCTCTGGATGACAGCACTCAGGTCTGGCTGCACATAGTTTGCTGCCTAAGACAATAGATACGATGGCATCCTCTTCCATATACAAGGCTCAACCAGATGTACAGTGGAATCTCACTCTGATGTGGAGACAGGGCAACATCTTCTAGCCCATCTGAGAGGCAACAGGCCATCTTAGGAGCAAAGAGCAGACCATGTGGTGGCAAACCCTCCTAATAACTTGCCAAAATTTTCTTCTCCTCTGCATCTGTCTTACTGTGTCCACTGAGCAGCCAAGCCCAGGCAGCACTCAATATCAGAAGACATGGACAAGGGCTCCACTTCTTTCTTTCCTAGCATTTTCCAGTGGCAAATCTTACAGAAACATGACATACTTTTCCCTTCTTCAAGAGCTTCCTCATGCGTGCATCAGCTCCAAATGTCACACAGGCAAGAAACAGGGTGGGCAGGTGGAAATTGCAACAACATCTCCTTCACTTTCTCTCACTTCAGGACCCTCTTCCAGCTTCCAGCTTAATTTCTGTTACTTTCTGTCCACAAAGTGCAAAAAGCAAATGTCTCTCAGGATGCCTTCAAGGGATTCTGTGAGAATATGTTTCTGCAGCTGTCTCCCAGTGGAAAAAAAGCATCCCTAGAAAACAAATAGATAAATTGCATTTTCTAGGTGTGTTTTCCCTCTTCTTCTGAAATCAGTCAAGTGAAATCAACTGCAAAGGAGGTATAAGCCAGTTATGACTCTCTGATATGCAGAACTTGGGAAATGTACTTTTCTTGGACCCCCAGAATCCCTCAGCCTGCAATAGAAAAGCAGGCTTTGCTGATATGTAGGGAATTCCCATCAGTCTTGGATCCTACTCTTCTCTTGCAGGTACAGTTGGGTAATTTTAGATTCTAGACCTAATAGACCTATGCTTGTCACCTTTTACACAATAACTGGACAAAAGAGTGACATATCAGCCCTGTTCTGTTGGCGGGGGGAGAAGGGCCCTTGCTCGTTCACCCCTGAACTTCGGTCCTCAAATCATCCCTTGATAATATCAAAGATTATAAATAGGGTGAAGCAAATTGTGTTCTGATATCAGGGCCTGTAGCTTCCTAAGTCAGTTCTCACACTCAACCTTGTTTCACTGATTCCTTCTGAAAGGATATAGTGACACACTAAAATAATATCTTTATTCGGGTATTATTTTAGTAATTCAGTATGAGAGCTTTCAGATTATATAACTCTTTCTCAGCTTTTGTAGGAAAAATACAACCAGCTGAACGAGATGAAAGACACTTGGGAGAAGATATGCCTGATTCAAGTGTTTCTTAACACTGAAATATAATAAACTGTTGCAGATTTATTAGGTTAGAATGGTGGCCTACATTCAACATCATGCCCACAGTTGGCTGCTAATATGACAGACAGTATGTTCTTCCCCTTCCAGAACAGGTTTCCCAAAAAATTGTTCTGGAGGGTTCCCCAGCCATCTAGAATGTGTTTTGAGAGTAAATTTGGGGGATTTGCTGTGGAAGGAGAATAACCTCCTCAGTCCTGATCAGCCCTGCATGAAAAAGGTTCCAGATTATATAGTTCCAGAACTGTATTTGGAAATACATGCATTCATCATTATCAGAAGGGCAAGAAAAGAAATGTGATAGGACTCCTTTGTCTGGGCCAACCTGGGTATTAGTTGGAGATGACCTGCTTACAAAACGAACACAAATGGCCGGTTGCATATCTCTCCTGTCAAACGCAGTCCCATTTCTTGCGGTCGGTCAAAGGTGGGGAAGGTGTGGCTCCCCTGGTGGTGTTGGACCAAAGCTCCAAACAGACCAAGCTAGCAGAGCTAATGCTGAGAGATGAGGGGAGGTACAACCCAACGCATCTAAAGGATTATATAGTCATTACTGTTGCTGTAGGTCATGAAAGGTCTAGATGTCATACTTCTGACTTTTCTCTTCCTCTGGTTTGTAAATCCCTTTCTCCAACTTAGCTTGTGGTATGCTGTTCTCCAGAGAATTGTGCTGGTAAATCAGAGAGAAAGCAAAGAGAGGGTAAACATACAAACAAACATTAAGGCTAAACAAAATTTGCACTGTAGTGCCCAAATTATCAAAGTATATGGCAGACAGAAAATTGCTCTGAATTCATATGCTTCAGACTTGCCTGTTCCTGTTTCTCTATTTGAGGGCATTTTTACGGATGCGGCTTCAATCCTTTTTTTCATAAATTTGTAAAGCAAATATAAAAATTACTTTGATTGGAATGCAATTCCACAATTTAAAACCAGTGGGTTATTTATTTATTTGTTACCATTCACTTTTGACACAAAAACTTAGAAGACTTGCTTTTAGTAATGTAAGGGAAAATCATCTTCTGTTGGTCTGGTGTTCTGATGTGAAATGACAAAACTGCATACTGGTGATTTTTTTTTCTTTAAGAGGATTTTGCCAAGCAAAAAACAAAGCCAGAAAATCTTTGTCCTGTCATTCCATTCTTGTAAAGAAAATAATTTAAAATAGCCTATTGCGGGTTATTTGTTATACATTCTGTAATAAAGCAAAATTTTATGCTGTTCCTTGATGTATAAGCTTCAGCTGATTTTCTTTTTTTCTACAAGTAGACTAGCCTCAGGCTGCTTTGAGTGCCAATCAGTGATGGTATATTTATTTATTTTATTCATTCGTTCATTTATTCCTGAAAACTGAAATGTTTGCCCTATCTTGGACTTGTATTTGCTATCTTAACATGGCTGATAAGTCTTTCTCTCTCTCTATCTGAGCCCATAATTAATTTGACATAGTTTCTTATTCAGTGTAAGACTGCATAGGATTCAGAGGATTTTCTGGAGACAATCATTCCTTTTGAACAGAGCTCTGAAATGGAAGCATCCTAAATTTCGAAAGGTATTTACTTCTGGATAAATATAGAGTTTAACCCATTTAAACAGTTTCTAGAGAGGCAGCTATGTTAAACCTTTTGCAGAAAAAGCTACAGGGAGGCCTGTCTTTTGATACCTTACAAACTAACACATTTATTTTTGCATAAATGTATCTGTATTACAGATGTATATGAAGATACATATGATAAAGTAGCATTATGGTATAAAAACATATGGCAAAATAGATGTGTTAGTCTTTAAGGCACCATTGAAAAATAATTGATGCACATAAACCAGCATAAAAAACCACAACAATTTATGTGAATAGCTCCACATATAAAAATCTTTCTCAAACAGATCTTCTCAGCCATAAGTAACTCACCCGGTTCACACCAGAGATGGGCACGAATCAGAAAAATGTGATTCATTTTGATTCATGATTCATCAAGTTTGACAAATCACAAATTATGAATTGTTTTCTGTCTTTAAAACCCTATAAAATGGCTCCCCACGCACCTAGAGACATCTCAGTAAAGCTTCCCTTGGCTCTCCCCTACAGGCCCTGCAAGTTTGGTGAAGTTTCGATGTCCAAGTTATACATCCACAAAGTGCCCCCCCCCAAGAAACTGCCCTTTAGCAGCTGGCTTGGGGAAACCCAATGTTCACCCAACTTGGCAGGATTGTAGAGGAGAGTCAGAGGAAGCTTCCCTGCCATTTTGGTATTTTTAGGTGCCTCGGGGACCATTTTATGGCCCAATGAATTGACAAATCAAAAATCTCTAAAATTTATTGATTCATATTAATTGGGGGCATTCATTTGTATGAATACGAATTGAAGAATTAGCGATTTTTGAATGAATTTGGTGATTTTTAAAAATTCATGCCCATCTCTAGTTCATACGTGTCTACCAGTTTTTAGAAGACAGCTTTGATTAGAAACCAGGGTCTGATTCCACACTGAAATTTTTATAAGTTATTTCTTGCCCCAAGCCATACGATGTAGCATTCTCTAGTGCATTACAAGAATCTTGAATGCATTCATTCTGTATGTGTGTACAAATTGTCCTCTG